>CAUYOR010006863.1:0-13137 GCA_963573925.1 Callimico goeldii | reverse complement strand
AGCTAATTTTTTGTATTTTTAATAGAGACGGGGTTTCACCATGTTGACCAGGATGGTCTCGATCTCTCGACCTCGTGATCCACCCGTCTCGGCCTCCCAAAGTGCTGGGATTACAGGCTTGAGCCACCGCGCCCGGCCCCCATATCCTTTTTTAAAAAAAACTCACAGAAACTGAGAATGGTGATTCACACCTGTAATCCCAGCACTTTGGGAGGCCAAAGCAGGCTTATCACCTAAGGTCAGGAGTTCGAGACCAGCCTGATCAACATGGAGAAACTCCCCTGTCTCTACTAAAAATACAAAAATTAGCTGGACATAGTGGCGCATGCCTGTCATCCCAGCTACTCCAGAGACTGAGGCAGGAGAATAGCTTGAACCTGGGAGACGGAGGTTTCAGTGAGTCAAGACCGTACCATTGCACCCCAGCCTGGGCAACAAGAGCAAAACTCCATCTCAAAACAAACCTTACAGAATAAAAATTATTTTGGTTCTGAAAACTTTTATATTATATTAAAACTGTAGGTTTTGGAAAATTTTAACATTTTTTAGGGCAGGGCATTATTTTTAAAATAAATTACCCTTTCAGGAAGATCAAGGGATACAGAAATGTGTATAATAATGAAGTCTTTTTTCGTTGGAGGCTGAAGTTCTGTTTTTTTTTTTCTTGGAGGGAGTGATAAGAGGAAATTAGCTCAAACATGAGACATTTAAATTTGTATAAAGGAAAAGTTGCACTCAAAATGAATGATTTTGAAAAACAGAAGAAATTACTTGGAATTGTTGCTGAATATTATTCCTTGAGGTCTTTAAAGCTATCTTTGTAAATTTAGATGTAACTCTACCAGATGATTCAAGTTCCTGTAAAGATCTTGAGACTGTGTTTGCATTAATTGCTTAACAGTCTCTATGCAATTAAATAAAAGTTGAATGATATTTTCCATTAGTTTTTATAAATTTCTCTCTGATATAAAGAATCTTCCCTATAATTAGGTTGCTTTTGACTAGATGCAGACTTTTCAAACGATTCCAAATTTGAAATTTTACTCTCCTATGTTTATGTAGGTTCTCTTTTCTTCCTCATCTCCTTTTCTTTAAAGTTGTCTGGAAAATAGCCTTGTTTCTTTTGTAATTTGCATACAAAATTAACAAAAGTTTTTTTTTTGTAATTTTTCACACTACATACTAGTACTGTACTAGTACTAGTAATTTTTCATACTACATACTAGTACTGTTTCATACTACAAAACATAGCTGTTTTAATTCTTCCGATGTCTGAATTGTAAAAGAAAGTAAGAAAACTAGGAACACCGTTGACATAACACTGGTGCTCTTTTTAAAAATGCCATACTCCAAAATGTTTTAAATGCCGTATTGATTTGTACATACTCATAAAATACCTTCAGCAAAAATGAACTGTGGTCAGAAAATAAGAATTTAAAAGAATATTGTGTCTTTGGATTTTTTTTCTCTTTGTGCTATTATGCCATAACTATTAATCAGAGCTTTTAGTGTATTTTATTTGCAGATAGCATTTATGATTTTAACCAAAAGACAACTGCCTTTATCTTCTTTTTCTGTCAAAATTTTTTCAACTCAATTGTCTCAACTGAGATAGTCCAGATTTTTTGTTTATTAGCTGTATAATGTCTGTCATGTTACCCAACCTCACTGTGTTCAGTTTTCTAATGTGTAAATTAGGGGTAATATGATTACTTATTTCCTACAGTAATCAAGAAATTAAATGAGATAATAAATGTAAAGCTCTTAGAATTGTCCCTACAGTAATGTTAGCTGCTTCAACTATTACTGCTACTACCACCACCACTGCTGTTTCCATCACACTACCATTGGTCGTTCTAACATCAGTAGTGAATGCATTTTGTTTAAGTACTATGATGAATACAAAAAATGTGGAGCTCAATGTCTACCCTCTAGAAACTTAACATGTAGTTAGGGCTAACAGACAAAAACAAATGCATAAATAAGTCGACTAACTATATGAAGCTAATTTGAATTGAGGCTTAGGTGATAGGTAGTTTAGAAACTTAGTACAAGGAAAAAGTATTTTTGAATTGAGACTACCATGGAAAACTTCATGGATAAGAGACATGGATAAGAGCCATAAGAGAATTAGAATTGTATTTTCCAGGACCCGTCTGAATGAAGTGTAGATCTCTCAGGGCCAAATTTGCTGGCAAAAGAAGTTACAATAGTGATCCTTTAATCAGAGAAAAGTTATTGAAGTTGATATTAAGAAAAATCTGCTTATTCATGGAGTAGATTGTATATATAAAGGTTGAAGCCCCAGAGACAAATTTAAGAGGTGTTATGGTTTAAAGGTGAGGAGGTAAATGCCTCATAGATATGTGTTAATAGGAACAGGAAGGAAGGGACACCTGGGATAACTAGGACAGGGTTTAGTGAGTAAATGAATATATGGTTGAGTTAATAGGCAGGGGAGGCGCAAAGGAACTCTTAAGGATTTGAGTGTAGGAGAGTTATATATCCATTGGCATTGATTTGGTTTGCAAGTACTGATTATTTTCTGCATGCTGTAGATAGGAAGAACAAGACACAGTTGCCTTCCAGGACTAGAGGGGGAAATAGAGGTACTTGTTTCAAAGGCAGATGAATTTGATTTTACATATCTTAAGTAGTAAGGCATGGTTAGATTCCCGTGGGAGTGTTCTGCAAACTTTTGGGATTTTAGATGTAGCAGGGGGAAATGAGGACTGTAGATTAGATTTGGAAGTCGGTCAGAGCCCGGAAAATTGAGTTCTGCCCTGAGCGGGGCGGTGAGGAATATAGTGAGGAGGCGAGCATGTATAAAAGGTCGGCCAAGCCTGATTCTTTTAACAACAGGTGAAGTGGTATTTGACCCCCTTCAGGTGCAGGGTTTTCCTTTCCAATTAAGTTTAATCACCAAAGGGGGAGAAAAACAGATTTGACCGGGCACAGTGGCTCACACCTGTAATCCCAGCACTTTGGGAGGCCAAGGCAGGCGGATTGCCTGAGCTCAGGAGTTTGTGACCAGCCTGGGCAACATGGTGAAACCCTGTCTCTATTAAAATAAAAAACATTAGCCAGGCATGGCAGTATGTGCCTGTAATCCCAGCTACTTGGGAGGCTGCCGGGAGGCACAGGTTGCAGTGAGCAGAGATTGTACCACTGCAGTCCAGCCTGGGCAACAGCGCAAGACCCCCCCTGAAAAAAAAAAAAAAAAAAAAAAAAAAAAATAGATTTTTGTATCTTTTCCCTCCCTCCATTCTTCTCTTCCTTCCTCCCTCGTATCTCCTTCCCTCCCTCCTTCCTTGAGACAGGATCTCATTCTGTCACCCAGGCTGTAGTGTAGTGTGTCAATCTTGTCTCACTGCAACCTCCGCCTTCCAGGCTCAAGCAGTCCTCCCACCCCAGCCTCCCAAGTAGCTAGGACTACAGGCATGCACCACCATGCCTGTATAAATATAGTATAAAATATACTATTTTAAATATACCTTTGCCTTTAACAGAATACTTTGAACTTGTTAAGAAATTTCACAGAGGTAATACCTCTTTCAGGAGATAGAGGGAAATTTAGTGGAGATAAAATGCAATTTGTTTTGCTTTTTTGTTTAGTAGTTCTCACTTCCTTTTGGAAGTAGTAATAGTAGAAATTTATTTTTTTCTCATTTCTTGCTTATTTAACACATGCTGTTTATATTTATGCAAAATATTTATTAGCCAGTGATTGTTACCACTTGCTTCTGGTCAGTATGTAATTTGAATGGAAAGCCTGTCTTTGTTTAAGATTGGACTGTAAGAAATGTGAAATGAAAATTGCCCTTTTGTTTAAATGTAGAGATTATAGTTCATCTTAAGCTAAAGCAAATGTCTTCTATATTCACCTAACTGGCTGGTACTCATGTTTCCAGTGGGAACTCCTTTCTGACATTTCTTCAGAAATTTCCATGTTTTTAAAATATCAAAAGGAGATATCAGTCAAGACCTGGTGCCATGGCCCACGCTTATAATCCCAACAGTTTGGAAGGCTGAGAAGGGAAGACTGTATTTAATTATAAATCTAATTGGCTTTTATTCATGATTCATGAATTAAGACAGCTTCTGTTCTGCAACTAGAATGACAGCTCCCACTGGGCAATGGCAGTGCAGTGGGTTTGGTAAGGTGGAAACAAGGAAATAGAACAATAGGGGGAAAAAAAATGATTGGTTAAGTTACTTTTTGGTAAAGAGAGTTTGATGCAACATAGTGAGACCTTCTCTCTACAAAAAAAAAAAAAGAAAGAAAAAAAATAGAATAAAAATTAACTGGGCATAGTAGCTCATGCCTGTAGTCCCAGCTATTCCAGAGGCTGAGGTGAGAGGGCTGATTAAGCCTGGAAAGTTAAGGCAGCAGTGAGTCATGATCACAATGCTGTACTCTAACCTGGGCAACAGAGCAAGACCCTATTTCCAAAATAAAAGAAAGAGATCTTAATCAAGAAATCAGGAAAATGTGGGGGAGGGGGAAATATTATAATTCTTCTGAGAATTAAAGCTTGATAGTTAACATAGTCATTGCTGGTGGAAGGAATCCATTGATGTCAGGTTAAAAGCAGGCACAAGAAGCACTGACATAGGGAATTAGGTCGCAGAAATCAAATCTGGAACTTGCAGGAGAGAAACAGCCACCTTCTGAACAGTCTGGAATATAACTTTGGTTATGGGAGTCATTCTTATAAACAAAATAAATGAGTTTGTATACATATTATACTTTATATAAATCCTAAGAAATAATCCTCTTTTTTTTTTCTCAAAGAAACAAGGTTTGGAGCAAAACAAATCCTCAAATTGGCAGATTTGACAGATGCTTCTGTGTAGTGAAGCTAACCTTTGTAGGAGACACTAATGTCGTTTTATTAAAGTGGTAATAATGTGCTGGTGTTTTCCAGTATTTGAATATCTACTAAAGGCTACAGTTCTTTATATATACTTCAACAGAAGAAATGTGAAGAGGAGATATGAATGCTGTATAATTCTGTGACATAGAATCAAAAATTCATCTAAAATCAGAATTAGTAAAAGCCATATCCATTTCAAAGGTAAAACCACATTCAGAATAATTGGACAAAATATTTTTATCATGGAAAAAAGTAAACTTACGTGAAGCAGCATGTACCCTAACACCTGTCAAAAGACAATTATGACATTTAATTTTAGCTCAAATTGGCTTTTATTCATGATTCATGAATCAGGACAGCCTCTGTTCTACAAATAGAATGAAAACTCCCACTGGGCAATGGCAGAAAGAACAGTAGGTTTGGTAAGGTGGAAACAAGAAAACAGAACAATATGAGAAAAACCTGATTGGTTAACATAAGTTACTTCTTGATAAAGGTTAACGCATACGAGACTGACTTATGCTAACTCAGGTAGACTGGACTCATCTGTTTTCAGGAAAAACTAGTCTGTTTGGATCTATTTGGTTATATGGCATTTAACATTAATGACTCTATTTTGGTTTGGTCTATTTTGTTAGGGCCTAATGCAGGAGCTTAGTCCAAAACAATGGCTTCCCATAATTTTTGTTTGACATTCCCCTAACATAATTTTTGTTTGACACACTCTCACCTGGGTGAGGTCCTTTAGTACCCCTAGGTGAGAGTGTGACCAAAACTTAGGGCATTAGTGCTACTTTCAGTTTCTGTCATTCTGCATTTCCAGTCTCCACATACCATTCATACATTACAGTGTCCTCATGGTCATTCATTTATTTGAGTTTTTGTTGTTCCAGCCAAGAGAGACCATTTGACGGATGGCTGCATATAAACATTCAAAGCATTTGAGAGAATACAGTGCATAGGGAGACTACTACTGTCAGAAGGATAGTATAAAGAGTTTAGAGCATGTTCCCTAAACAAGGTCCCCATGAACCAAACTAGTCAAATCAGATAGATCAGTGAATGAGCTGTATTAGAAGTCTACCCATTTTAACCAAGTAGGCTTTTGTTAATTTTTTTGTACCTGAGTCTCTGTAATACCAGATGTATTTATTCCTGTGTAACAAGAAGTGTCTGCAATTGCACAGATTCCTTCCTGTTCAGCTAGTAGGTAGAAATTCTATTCTCCAGCTTCCTATGACTGTGCTCATTTAAAACAAGGAGTGAGAACAAGTGGTTCTAGAAGTCCAGCTCTATACAAGGGACCAGTAGTTCAATTTGAACAAACAGTTATATTAGAGATGTTGTTAAAGTTAACCACTAGGTATACTAAAGGATCTCTTAGGTCATGTAAAGATTTGAGTTTGACATGACAGATCCAGTACTTCATCAAGTTACTGACAGAAGCTGTTGATTGTGAAATTTTGATTACAGCATTATCCTGCCAAGCAAAAATGGTAGGCTTAAGCAAGGCATTAAGAGAGGTAAGAGTCTCATTATCACGAGGAGGCTTGTTCCAAAGTCTTGAGAAAAGCTGTCCACAGCACAAAGCTGTCAACTTCTTGTCCTGGTTCCCTTTTTTTAATGTCTCTAGTTATGATATAGGGTTATTTGCTAAACTGTGTGTGGCCCACACATTAGGCATGTAACTTGTCTCTTGAACAATATTGATTTGTCCAGCTTGTCTCTTGAACAATATTGATTTGTTCTTTAATCCTTATAGGGATTAAAGAATAGAGCAGTTATTATTCTTAGTTACAGAGTTGTATGGAGCCAGATATTGGAGGTGTATTAGTCTCTTCTCATGCTGCTATAAAGAAATGCCCAAGACTGGGTAATATATAAAGAAAAGAGGTTTAATTGACTCACAGTTCCGCATGGCTGGGGAGACCTCAGGAAATTTACGATCATGGCAGAAGGGGAAGAAGAAGCAGGCAGCTTCTTCACAAAGCAACAGGGAGAGATTCAGTGTGAGCAGGGAAAATGCCAGATACTTATAAAACCATCACATCTCGTGAGACTCACTATCATAAGAATAGCATGGGGGAAACTGCCCCCATGATCCAATTACCTCCACCTGGTCCCGCCCTTGACACATAGGGATTATGGGAATTACAGTTCCAGGTGAGATTTGGGTGGGGAAACAGAGCCAAACCATATGAGGAAACCAGAAGAATCCAGGATCCAGTTCAGTCTATAGGAAGCTAATAAAAACTTACAAACAACAAACTGGGCTACAATCTAACAGATATACTGTGGCTTTTTTTCATAGTTTTGGCTGGGCGTAGTGGCTGACACCTGTAATCTCAACACTTCGGGAGGCTGAGGCAGGCAGATCGTTTGAGGCCAGAAGTTTGAGACCAGCTGGCCAACGTGGCGAAACCCCATCTCTACTAAAAATACAAAAATTAGCTAGACATGGTGGTACATGCCTGTTAATCCCAGCTACTTGGGAGGCTGAGGCACAAGAATTACTTGAACCCAGGAGGTGGAAGTTATAGGGAGCTGAGATTCCACCACTGCACTCCAACCTGGGTGACAGAGCTAGACTCTGTCTCAAAAAAAAAAAAAAAAAAAAAAAAAGAAAGAAAAGTTTGCTTTTCTGGAACTTTTGTTAGGTAATCTCAAATAAGACTTTTAAAAGACTCTCAAGGCTTTGAAGCCAAACCAAGTACTCACCATTAAACATCACCTATAGTACCTAATTGTGGTGAATTCCTTTCTCCTTGAGGTCCTGAAAATATCCTGAGTTTCTTGGGCCTGTCAGGAAGTGACATTCTTTAACCCTCTGTAAGACCACCAACTGGGCTATTGTATTTTAGGTACCAGGCCAGTTTTTCCATGGTGGTAGTAGGGGAGAGGGCTGACAGAGGTGTTAATGGCTCCATAAAGTCAACTTTAAATCCCTGAAGTTGTTTGGTCATATCTGAAAATAGAGATTCCAGTCAAAGCCTTGTTAATATGACCATTGTTTCCAACTGTGTCCTTTTACAAGGAGAACAGATTCTTAAGAAGCTTAATGTAAATGATTATATTGCCATAAAAGTAAGGATACTCACTAATAGTTTACAAAATCTGGAGAGATCAGATGGGACAAAAAAGTAAAGGTTTCAAATTTTACTCACAACAGCGAACTTTACCAAGCTACTATAAGCTATAGATTAAAAGAAAAAAAAGTTTCTTTAAATCTGGAAAACAAAACACTGAAGTATCAGAAATATTTCAAATAAAAAGTCATAAAAAATTATTCTTATCAGTTTATATAGTTCCATGTAATTTATTCTTGTTCTGGCATATCTTCGTTAGCAGTTTCATGAAGCCATCAGTTTCTTTCCTGGAGTTTTATAAATTCTTATCCAGGCCAATGGTATGAACTTAAAGTTATCGGAAACTTGTATTCCAGAATACTTGTAATGAATCTTGAAGAATAAGCAATTTTGGACTGTAACTTACTCCACATATTTTTAGGAAAGAATCAAAACCATTGTCTGTGGATGACCAAGACTTAGAGTGGCCGTGGTTAAAAGTCTGATGAGAATTTATTATAATCAGCAGTTGACAAAGAAATTTAGTTATTGCTGTGGCATTATGACATTTAACATAATAACCAAAAATTATGACTGATAACTATTAGATTTCTAGGAATCTCATACAAATTTTGGAATACTCACATCAGTAGCATACCCATTTATATAATATAAAGAATGTTTAGTATCACTTATTATTTGACACTGCTTCCATATAATTTAACATCACATAAGCCTAATTACTTAGGTTTCACAAGGTGAGAAACACAGCCTATGGGCTTTCCAGGGGCCCAACTAGAAAATTCCAAAGTTAAATTAAGGTCAAAGAGACTTAATTTAGAATTTGATTTGGTAAGTTTGTAAAAAATATCAAAAGGTTTTAAATCTTGATTAAATATGATCTTATCTATTTAATCAAAAAAGATTTTAAAGGCAAGTACAGGTTATACAGTTAACGAAAACTTAACTCTTTTAATATTGGGAAGACTCACTTGAGTAATTAAAGACCTAATAAAAGATAACATCAAGCACTAATGATTATCTTGGTGAAACCCAAAATCTTTGTTTACTAGGCCAGTTATTTAAAAAGCAAAGAAAAATCTTTCACTATTTCCTATTAAGAGCAGATCAGTCCTCAAAGAACATTTTATAACTTTTCTTACCAAAAACACATATTACTTGTTTCTTGCAGATTCCACAGCTTTGAAAATTTTTCATTTGAGAATTTCCACATAGTTTCTTTTCCCCATAGTTTCTTTTCCCCCGTAAACTGTTAGTCTTTTAGTTACCTGTTCTATTCCCCTAAACAGTTATTAACCTGGCAACCCTAAATTTGCACTTCCAAGGGATGATTCTTAGGTAAAACGATGTAGAAAATTTTTATCTCAAAGGCATGGAGAAAGAATGCAGATTTTTACAAGAATGATATTAGAGCATGTTACCTATTATCAGAGGTCAATTTTTTCAGATGAACTATGTTTTAGATCTGAATATCTCCAAATCACATCTGGATGAACAAAGCATATATCTGCCAAAACTGGATTTGTTGCATTTTCCTCCAACTTGGTCTTGACATTTCTCTCTGGAGAGTGGCACTGAACTCTAGCCCTACCCTGACAGGCTTATCAAAATAGCCACTCTCTAGGAGAGCCTAGACTGGTTCAGGTGTGTCAGGTAGGTGAGATGTAGAGGGCGAATCATAGTAATTCACTACAGGATTGTACAAGGAAGTACACAGATGAGCCTAGGAGAAAATTAAGAAGCTTGTTCTTAGGGACTTCCTTAGAAATTTTTTTGGGCAACCCTTTTTCCAGTGTCTTGGTTGTTTGCACAAGTAAGTGGCAACAGTTCTTTGGAAACTGCTGCATAGGGTTTCCTTATTGCAGAAGCACCTTAAGGGCAGGCTCAAAGGTCATTGTAGTTTGTTGTTTGCCATGGAACTCCTGTAATTGGAAGGCCTTAATTTGGAAGTCATTTGTTTCTTATTTTGCTCTAAGGTCCTCTTCAAATGTTCTTGCTGTGATTACTAGTTTAATTTAGTCCTGTAGCCTCTCATCCTGTCTTTTGTCTTTTTTTTTTTTTTTTTTTTTTTGATACGCCCACACTGGGCTATCTTGGCTCACTGCAGCCACCGCCTCCCACATTCAAGCAGTTCTGTCTCAGCCTCCTAAGTGGCTGAGATTACAGGCGTGTGCCACCACGTCCAATCAATTTTTATATTTTTAGTAGACACAGGGTTTCACCATGTTGGCCAGCCTGATCTCAAACTCCTGGGCTCAAGTGATCCGCCTTCTTCAGGCTCCCAAAGTGCTGGGATTATAGCAAAGAGCCACCACTCCTGACCTGTCTTTTTTCTTTTTTATGAGCCTGCATCAAGTTGGGGCATACTTCAGATTGAGGAAACACTTTAGGAATGGCTTTCAGGGAGTCATTTGCAATTTTGGGGGCTTAGCCTTGCCCATAAGTAGACCCAGGTAGGGCTTGTTGGATCACTGATACCATTCTCAGGAGAGTACCATTCTGCCTCTTATATTCATTTTTATACTTCTCCAGGTTCCCTTCAACAAAGTGCATTCATTGGTAAAGGTCAGTAATACCAGGTCATAGGTTCCAATTAAGACCATGAATTCTTCAGAAAAATTTTGACGTTCTTTTCTGTATTTAGGAAATTCTCTGTGCTTTTGTCCAGGAAATATAAGTTACTGGGTGATCATTTTGGAATTTTCAGGTGTTTTTATTTCATAAAAAAAAAAAAGCTGTTTAACTGCTTTTTCAGAGAAGAAAGGTAGTTCAGAGTTAGACTGAATATCCAGTCAAAGTAGGATAAAGAAGAGCAGCAGTAGTCAGGTCAGTCTTATTGTCCTTGGTATATGAGGGTTATCTTACATTTTTAGCTTTTCCTTAGCTTTTTGCAATGAATTTTTTATAATGGCTATTTTTGAATCCTGTTGTTTCTTTAAGGCTTCTGAATGCCAATTAAAAAGAGAATCCCATTCTGCCTAATTGGGAGGCTTTCGATTCAAGTGCACTTGTTAGATGAATCGTCTTGTTCTAGAACAGTCTTCATATGACCATTATAATTCTAAATTATCTTTAATAAGATTTTGCCACTTGTTATATGCAGCTTTCAGGCTTAATATTCATACATGTGAAAGTCAGGCATAGGTAGGAGGCTGAGTACTCAGCTCTTCAGAAGTAAAGGATCCTGTTTTTACATTGAGTCTTGGGTCTCCCAAAGCCTAGATAAACACCTAAGAAGGAGATGCCACGAGTTTGAGTCCTGTAATGCTTTTACATTGTACCTCATTGCATGGACATTTTCTTGTAGCTGTTGGGCAACTTAATGTTAACTGTCCCATTTCCTGACCAGCTTATCTTCTCATGGTAGTCTTATTTTTTAGTGGTGGGTAGCGCTTAAGTGCCTCACCCATGTCCACCAGACAGGTTATGGCTTTGACTCTGACATTCCACTGACCAACGTAGCCAATTATTTTCCAGTTTCTCTCTGACCCAGACACCTGAGGCCTCTCTTACCTGAGTGCACAAGAAAAATGAAAAATACAGAACCTACATAACTGCAAATTTTGAAAACTAGAGTTTATGCCCCCTGCTGTAATATCCACTTAGTTTAACCACTGTCAGTAACCTTTAAAACTGAAGCTCTTACCAGTGGCTCCTCAGCCACTGCAAATCCAAAAGTCAAGTGCCCTCTCACAGCACAGATTAACCCAGAACCACAGAGATCAGGGAACTCAATGCAAAGGAAAGCAAAGCTTCAGACTTCAGAGGAACTTAACCATTTTCAGGGTTTCCTGAGGAAGACAGAGGACTCAAAAGGGGGCTCAGCAGCACCTTTTCTGTGTTCCTCAAGAGGTCTCTGGGTCATGGATCATCAGAAATCTCCTTTATGTCCCTTCATATGGCCGCCAGAACTGTCAAAAGACAAAACTACAACAAATTTAGTTCTAAATCTGATTGGCTTTTATTTGCAATTCTGAATCAGGGCAGCCTCCAATCTACAGAATGGAGTAAAAGCTCCTATTGGGTAATGACAGAACTGTGGATTTTATAAGGTGGAAACAAAGAAACAGAACAGTAGGGGAGAAATTAGGTAATATAAGGTTACTTCAGATTAATTTTTTGTAAAAGTTAAAGTAGAGGGGACTTTCTTGTTATGATGACTCCTGCTTTCGGAGAAAACTGGTCTGTTTGGGGATTTATCTCCTTATTTAGTCTTTTCTTATTAGGATGTAGTGCAAGGAGCTCAATACAAACAATAGCCTTCCATAATTTTTATTCAGTGCACCCAACCTGGAGAGGTTTTTGGAAATAATCATTACAGTTGGACCAATCAATAACAATGCAAAACAAAAACATTTTCTGGGATATTTGTCACAAAACAAAGATCAAGACTTTGAATAAGTCAAATAATGCTTTGTATGCTTTAAATTTTTATTGTTAAGAATGTTATTAACAAATATGTATGGTTATTTTTCACAATGATTTTTTGAATTTATTTGGTTTTAAGGTGCTCTTTTAATGTTTTCTATTCTTAAACATCTATATCAAATAAAGAGCAGTTTTACATTTTATCGAAATTTATAATCTTGTCACAATATATTGATTTATAACCACAATAAACTAAGCATTTATTATTACATCTTTTTTAAAACAATTCTTTGAAACTTTGAATAGAACTGTATCACAGAAAAAATGATTATTTATTGTTACGATCACTCATTTTTTCTTTAAATGGTTTTATTGAGATATAATTGATACATCATACAATTCATTCATTTAAAGTATACAAATCACTGTTTTTTTAATATGTTTACAGGGTTTTATAACCACTGTCAGAGTTTAATTTTAGAGTATTTTCATCCCCCTCAAAGAAGCCCCGTATCTATTACCAGTTATCCCCATTTTCCTCTAGTACTCCTCCCATAACCCTAAATAACTGTCTGTTTAAATTTGCCTATTCAAGATATTTTATGTGAATAGAATCTACAATATGCAGTCTTTTGTCACTGGCTTATTTCACTTAGAATTTTTTTTTTGAGACGGAGTTTCGCTCTTGTTACCCAGGCTGGAGTGCAATGGCGCGATCTTGGCTCACCGCAACCTCCGCCTCCTGGGTTCAGGCAATTCTCCTGCCTCAGCCTCCCAAGTAGCTGGGATTACAGGCACGCGCCACC
>CAUYOR010006862.1:0-18472 GCA_963573925.1 Callimico goeldii | reverse complement strand
TACCCAGGCTGGAGTGCAATGGCATGATCTCGGCTCACCACAGCCTCCGCCTCCTGGGTTCAGGCAATTCTCCTGCCTCAGCCTCCTGAGTAGCTGGGATTACAGGCATGCGCCACCATGCCCAGCTAATTTTTTGTATTTTTAGTAGAGACGGGGTTTCACCGTGTTGACCAGGATGGTCTTGATCTCTTGACCTCAGGGGATCCATCCACTTTGGCCTCTCAAAGTGCTAGGATTACAGGCATGAGCTACCACGCCCAGCCTCATCTATTTCTATGCTGCCCACCGTGTCCTTCTGAAAGGGCTGACCCCTGGGCCTGGTAATTCTGGACTGTCGGTAGTTTGGAATGGGTGTGTCACTACTGCCCTCTCGAACCAGGTCTTGGTCACTGACTGCAGCAACCAGACAGGAGCCGCAAACAAACCCTCAGTTAAGGCAAGAAATCCGTCTTCTCCTTTTTAATAATAACCTCATGTTTGAGGTTAATAAGTGGAGGTTCTTTCAAGGGCACACAATTGAGGCCCCACAGTCCACTGGCCGCTTTCCCATGAGAACTTCCAACAGGGCTGTGGTTCCCTGTTTCTAGAGAAGGGATGAAAAACCAGGGCTGGAATGCACATTATAAATGACAATGTAGGCCAAGCATGGTGGTTCACATCTGCAATCCCAGCACTTAGAGAGGCCGAGGTGGGAGGATTGCTTGAGCCCAGGAGTTTGAGACCAGCCTGGGCACCACGGTGAAACCGTTTCTCTACTAAAAATACAAAATTAGCTGGGCATGGTGACGCATGCTCCTGTATAGACCTCTTAGGGGCCAGCACATCTGAGCACAGACCAAGGGCCCTGGGTGGAGGGGAGCACAGACTCGTTCTCTGTTCCCAGAGCTTCCTCATCAAGAGCAAGGCTGGAAAGCCCTAGAGAAGGTGAAGGAAATGTATTCAGCGGGAAGCAGGAGCTGCTGTGAACAGCCACCTGGTTTGCTAAGAGATTCACGTACTTTAGAATGGGACTGGTAAGTCCATGGTACTCCTGTAGCCTCCTTGTCAGGGACAATGACAGGACCACGAGCAGACCCCGAGCCGGCCAGACTGGAGGGTGTGGGCTGGAAATGAAGGTCCCACCAGACTGACCTGCTGCACCTCTCTGCTCTCGACCCTATGTGTGCCAGGGCACAGAGAGGACCCTTGATGTGCAAATATTTGATGCTAATGATCACAGCAGCGGCATGTTACTGTGAATATCCTCATGTGTTTCTAGGCCAGATACTAAGTTGGCAGGAGCTGCTTGCTCTAACAGACTTATTTATTTATTTATTTATTTATTTATTTATTTTTAAGATGGAGTCTTGCTCAGCTGCCCAGGCCGGAGTGTAGCAGCGCAATCTCAACTCACTGCAATCACCGTCTCCTGGGTTCAAGTGATTCTTCCTTCTCAGCCTCCCGAGTAGCTGGGATTACAGGCACCCACCATCATGCCCAGCTAATTTCTGTATTTTAGCAGAGATGGGGTTTTGCCATGTTGGCCAGGCGGGTCTTGAACTCCTGACCTCAGGTGATCTGCCCACCTCGGCCTCCCAAAGTGCTAGGATTACAGGCATGAACTGCTGCACCTGGCCCAGACTTGATTTTTTGAACTATTTTATGCTAACAGAAAAAACTGTGCAGGAAGTACAGACAGTTCTCCATATACTCCTTAACCCCTACTATTATCTTGCATTTGTGTGGTATATATTTTGAAATCAATGAGCCCATATTGATATATTATTATTAACTAATGTCCATAGTTTACATTAGGGTTCCCCTTGATGTAACATATTCTAAGGGTTTAGACAAATGTGTCACGGCCTGTAGCCGTCATTGTAGTGTGACACAGGATAGTTTCACTGCCCGAAAGCTGCCCTCTGCTCCACCAGTCATCTCTTCCGCACCCCACGTCACCCCAAAGTCACATATCGTGTTTTTACTGTCTCTATAGTTTTGCCTTTCCCGGTGTCCTATAGTGAAATTATATAATACGTAGCCTTTTCAGATTAGCTTCTTTCCCTAGTGATATGCATGTAAGTTTCTTCCATGTTTTTTCAGAGCTCGATAGCTCATTCTGTCTTAGTCCTGAACAATAGGCTATTGTCTGGGTGTTCCGTAGTGTGTTCCACCGTTTGTGAATGGAGACATTCACCCACTTAAAGACATCTTGGTTGTTTTCAGGTTTTGGTAATTATGAATAAAGCTGCTATAAACATCTGCGTGCAGGTTTTTGTGTAGCTATAAGTTTTTAACTCATTTGAGTAAATACCAAGGAGCATGACTGCTGGATCTTATGGGGAGACTGTGTTTAGCTTTGCAAGAAATGATCACGCTGTGATCCAAAATGGCTGCACCATGTTGCATTCCCATCAGCAACGAATGAGAGCTTCCGTGGCTCCCATCCTCACCAGCATGTGCTCAGGGTTCGGTTTCTCAGCATGTTTGACATTCTCAGTGTTTTGAATTTGAGCAGTTCTAACAGGTATGCAGTTATATCTCATTGTTGACTTAATTCATGATTCCCTAATGACTTCTGATGTTAAGCCTCTTTACCTATGCTTATTTGCCATCTGTAGATCTCTTTTGCCGAGGTGTCTGCTCAGATCTTTTGCTCATTTGCTCATTTTCTAATTAGGCCATCTCTTTTCTTATTGCTGGGTATAAGAGTTCTTTGCATGTTTTGGACATCCGTCATCAGATATGTGTTTTGCAAATATTTTCTCCTGGCCTGTGGCTTGTCTCACAGGCCGCCATGCATTTGGATGTTTAGGAGGGCCAGTGAGGACAACACCAGTGTCTCCCACGGCATGCGTGTGTGTGTGCAGAGGAATACACTCACTGGAAAGCAGACTGAGATGTGAGGCCATATATGGGCAGTGGGAGAGAGTTCGGGCTGGAGGAACATTGGTTTTGGATGGAAATACGTCAGCCTCCATTGCTTTAGCTCCATCTGTTCATTCATCCAACCAATATTTATGAAATGCCTGCTATGTACCCAGTGTGATTCTAGGTAGCAGGAAAGCAAAGATCAGTGAGAAGAGATCCCACCTTCCAAATACTCACAGGCCAGTTTGGGAGGTGGTCATTTCAATACAGTGTGAAAACACCCCACTCTCCAGTGTGGGCAATATAGGGAGACCCTGTCTCTATAAAAGTTAGGAAAAAAAATAAAAACAGGCATGGTGGCCTGTGCCTGTAGTCCCAGTGACTCAGGAGGACAAGGTAGGAGGACTGTTTGAGCCCAGGAGTTCAAGGCTGTAGTAAGCTATGATCGCGCCACTGCACTCCAGCCTGGGCAACAGAGCGAGACTCCAACTCAAAATAAAAAGCACTCCAATGGAGGGAAGGGCGGGGTGTGGAGGGGACAGAGAAGGTTGTTGGGCAAGGGGCAATCACAGGGAAGGAGAATCAGCATGAAGATCTCACCTACTCCATGGTCTCCACTAGGAAGTTTTCCATTTTCTGCTGAGCCATTTGCATGGGTGCCCAGGAGAATCCCATTCCCAGAAGGCAAAGAGTGGGGGTGGGGGGCACACCATGCTCTCACTGTTGCAGCCACAGCTTCCTCTTTGTCACTTTCACAGGCTACCTTCATTCCCGAACAGGAACTGCTGCAAGGCCTGCAGCAGCCATGGGTGAGCGACTCTGGAGATGGGGTAAGTGGTCCATGCACCCCAGAAGAACAACTTGCAGCCTAGTCTTGGGGCAGCAGCTACACTCAGCCCTGGGGAGTGACAGATACAGGTTTGTTCCCTCAGGTGCATGTGTGCGTGTGCTCGTGTGCATCTTCCTCCTCTGCCCTCATTCCTGTAAGGTGCATCCTCAGGAGGATGGAGTTACTCCACAGTCACTACAGTTATGAAGGGGAACCAGGCAACTTCCCATTTTCGAGGTTCCACAATTGGCAATATGGGGAAATCTTACCCCATTGCCACACAACTCGATTATTTCAATGCAAGCTTGTCTAACCCGTGGCCTGCGGGCCACATGTGGCTCAGGACGACTTTGCAGCCCAATACAAATCCATAAACTTTCTTAAAAGATTATGAGATTTTGTTTTGCGATACATCAGTATCGTTAGTGTTTGTGTATTTTATGTGTGACTAGAGATAATTCTTCTGTTGGTGGGAATGTAATCTAGTACAGCCACTATGGAAAACAGTGTGGAGATTCTTTAAATAATTCAAAGTAGAACTACAAATGGAGCCAACAATCCCACTACTAGGTACCTCCCCAGAGGAAAGGAAGTCAGTATCTGAAAAAGATACTTGCACATGTATGTTTATAAGCAGCACAATTCACAACTGCAAAATTGTGACACCAACCCAAATACCAGTCAATGAGTGGATAAAGAAACTGGGGTGCATATATATGACAGAACACTACTCAGCCATAAAAAGGGATGAATTAATGGCATTCACAGTGACCTGGATGAGACTGGAGACTATTATTCTAAGTGAAGTAATTCAGGAATGAAAAACCAAACATCATATGTTCTCACTGACATGTAGGAGCTAAGCCATAAGGATGCAAAGGCATAAAAATGATCCACTGGACTTTGGGGACTTGGGGGGAAGGGTGGAAAGGGGGTGAGGGATAAAAGACTACAAATGGGGGTACAGTGTGTGCTCCTTGGGTGATGGGTGCACCAAAATCTCACAAATCCCCACTAAAGAGCTTATGTAACCAAATACCACCTGTACCCCAATAACCTATGAAAAAACCAAAATGCTTGGGAACAGAAGTGTTTTGGATTTGGAATTTTTTTTTGAGACACAGCCTCACTCTGTGGCCCAGGCTGGAATGTGGCTCGATCTCGGCTCACTGCAACTTCCACTTCGCAGGTTCAAGCGATTCTCCTGCCTCAGCCTCCCAAGTAGCTGGGACTTTCAGGTGCAAGCCACCATGCCCAGCTAATTTTAATAATTTTATTAGAGATTGGGGGTTTCATCATATGAATCAGACTGGCCTCGAACTCCTGACCACAGGTGATCCACCTGCCTCTGCCTCCCAAAGTGCTAGGATTACAGGCATGAGCCTGTATTAAATCTGGATTAAAAAAATTACCTCTTCAGTGTTTCTCACGCAAAATTTTCTTCTAGCATGTGATAATAAGTAAACTATAACTATTTTCAGCTTTTCTCAATGAACATTTTGGTAGTACACTTCGGAGTGATGTTATCTGAGTTTAAGTAGTTTAAGTTTGTTAAATGTGGACCTTTTATACCACATCACTGAACACACTGGGGAGACGTGCTTTTTGGAAAACTCAAAGGTGCCAGCTCCCTGATTCAAAGAAATGTTTCTCATGTTTGTTCATTCTAGTTTATATTTTCATTTAAAATCCTTTAGGTTAAGTTTAAGCTTTTTAAAACTTACTTTTGAGAATTGAGACACAATACTAATACTATAGGAATTGGTGAGGCCTTGACTTAAAACTTTCTTTGTACTGTGATTTCCTAAGTGGATTTTGGATTTAAAAAAAAAAAATTTGGAATATTTGCATTTTATTCACCAGTTAAGCATCCCTGATCCAAAAATCAGAAATCCAAAATGTGCCAATGATCATTTCCTTTGAGCACGACCTTTGAACATCATGATGGCACTCAAAGAGTTTTGAATTTTGGAGTATTTCAGATTTTATTACACATTTTGGATTAGAGCTGCTTAGCCTGTTTTATCTCTCATTGGGGTTCCTGGACTATTCTTGTGAGATTTGCAAGATTGCTGTCAGACGGTGGCTTGGGCTGGAGTCACAAAGGAAGGTCTCTTTGTTTGTACGTCTAGTGATTGATGTCTGCGGTAGGCTGAGACTACAGCTGGAGCTGCGACCCCAGGCACGTGGACTCTTCGTGTGGCCTGAGCTTCCTCCTATCACAGAAATGGAGAGAGCGGGGAGAAGCTGTTTCCCCTTGTAAGACTCAGCCTCAGAAGCCACATGTCACCCCCTCTGCTACAGTCATAGGCCCATCCAGATTCAAGGAGAGGGGACAAAGGCCCTAGTTGTTGATGAGAGGAATGTTAACATCACTTTGACACACCATTGTAAGAATAGTGGGATGGGAGATTGTATTGAGGCCATTTTGGAAAATACCATCTGCCGCAGGGTGGAGCCTGGACAGTCTTGGCCTCTTGACTTCTTGGCTCGTTCTTTTATTCTTATTCACACTGAACTGGAATTGACTACATGGAGATTAACACCTTCTGTATGTCCCCAAATCCTCTAGAACAAAAAACCAACCAAAAAAAAAAAAAAACCCTTGGGAAATATTATTTACAAAATAGATGACAAAGGGTTAATTAGCTTTAAAATGTAAAGGACCCTTATAAATCAGCAAGATTCTCCCAATTAGGAAAAAAGAACTGAGGATAAGTGGCTAGTGTGCATTTCAAAAGTTTACCAGAACTTAAAGAATGTAATTCTTTTTTTTCTTTTTACAGACAGAGTCTCACTACATTGCCCAGGCTGGGCCTCAAACTCCTGGCTTCAACAAATTCTTCCATGTTCGCCTCCCAAAGTGCTGGGATTACAGGTGTGAGTCACCACAGCCAGTCAAGAATGTAAATTTTAATAAACAGGCTGGGCACGGTGGCTCATGCCTATAATCCTAGCACTTTGGGAGACCAAGGCAGGTGCATTGTCTGAGCTCAGGAGTTCAAGACCAGCCTCAGCAACATGGTGAAACCCCGTCTCTACTAAAAATACAAAAAATTAGCCAGGCATGATAGTGGTAATGATAGTAATCCCAGTTACTCAGGAGCCTGAGGTAGGAGAATCACTTGAACCTGGGAGGGGAGGCTGCAGTGAGCCGAGATTGCACCACTGCACTCCAGCCTGGGCAACAGAGTGAGACTCCGTCTCCTAAATACATAAATACACCACCTATGTAATTGGCAAAAATGAAAACACTGACTATGCAAAGGCAAAGATATAGGAAAATGGGCCCTCTCAAACACTCCTGCTGGCGGGAGTATAAACTGGTACAAACTTTCTGTAAGGCAGTTGGGCAGTATCGATTGAAAGTCTTAAATTTTTAAATAATTGTGAGTTGAAGTTTATCCTAGAGATATTAATACGGACACTGATATTTTTATGAGGGTGGTTATTGTTATTTACCACATCAAAAAACACATAGAAACACCCTAACTGTTCATCAGTGAATGAGTTGATCAAAGTTTATTGTCCATATATAATAGAGTATAATACTGCTATGTAGTTAAAAGTAATGTTCATGTGCACATTTATTTAAACAGAAAGAAAAATACTAAAAAGTATAACATGATCCCATTTTTGTCATATATATCTTACAAAAATATATGTAACAATATTGTGTGTGTGTGTGTGTGTGTATTTACAACATTTCTGGGACAAGATTGTATTGATGAGGCTATTACTGAGTAATGAAATTACTGTTATTTACTTTTCTTGTACCTTTATTTGCCAGTTTTCTAAGTGTAAATGGGCTGAATACAAATAAATAATAATGTAAGATAAAGTAAAAATAAATTTTTATTTAAGGTATTTCTTAAAAAGGAGGGTGAGGAAGGGTATTTAGAATCAACCATCTGGAGCTGGACCCTGCTCTGACTGGTGACCTTTGTCAAGTTACTTCACCTCCTTAACCCTCAGTTTCCTGCCCCACTCAATGGGCACAATGCATTCTACTGAATAAGGTTATCACGAGTTAGCGTTCCCATTTCCCATTTCCATCCAACTCACCAAAGCGTCTTGCTGCACTCTCTCTCCTGAGCCTTCTCCCTTCTCTGATCTCCTTAACAAAGTGGTTTGAAGCAATCATTTATCACCGCCTGTTATTAACATCTCCTTATTGACCAGCCACCCACTTGCCGGGTGAAGACATGTCTTATTTGCAAAGGCCCTGCATTTTCTGGAATCAGCCTTTTGTTCTCCACGTAGATTCACTCAGAACCAGGTCCATGAAGAGACGTATGCACTTTTGCATACACAGAATACACTCAGGAATACTTCCGTGTATTCGTAACTCGGTGTACGATGCTGAGCCCACAGCTGGGGATCTCCTGTCATGAACGCCTGTAATTAAGGAGATGGCTTTGGGAGGAAAGTGCTGAATTGGGTGGAAATCTGAATTTAGATGAAGAGGCTCGACCATATTTGGTAAGTTCTTTTGGTAGCTTAAAGTTTAGCTACTGATAGGTATGAAGTTTAGGCAACTGATAGGTATGAAGAAAGCTCTTGAGTGAGACGTTGGGAAGGCCCGAGCATGGCTTCTTTCGGGGAAGTTATCTGGGTAGCCAGGCCTGGGACACGCCCCCTCCCCTCCGCCCCCACGTCTCTCTAGCCCCAAAAAGAGGCATTGAGAGGCTCATACTGCCCTCACGTGGCCTCTTCTGGAACTGCCTATGAGAAGACCCGCCCTGATTTAAACGGAATCATGGGGCTGGGGAGCACTCAGGCAGGCTGTCATTTAAGCTCCTCTGTTCCCACGTAAGCTTCTGGCAAGCAGGAAGCCACTCTTAGCCTGTTTCTCAAGGCTTTTTGGCCCTTCCATCTTTTAAGTCCATGCTGTCTGAGCAAAGACCTTTTCTCCGTTGTAAGGAATTCTAAATTCTTCCGGCTGCAGCTTCCAGCATCTCCTGACATCCTGGCCGAAGAGGAGAAAGGGAAAAACAGCGGCCCAACTTGAGAACCAGAGCTGGGCAGTGACACTGCTGGGGAGGGCTCTGGGCCCCGTCATCGCCTCTTTCCAGACCCCTGGTCTTCAAATGTTCTCGGTGGAACACTCCCTAAAAGAATTGTTGCAAAGCCATGTTTTCCCTGTTAAAAAGCAAGTTTAGCGGCTGGGTGTTGTGGTTCACGCCTGTAATCCCAGTACTTTGGAGGCTGAGGTGGGTGGATCACTTTTGGTCAGAAGTTCAAGACCAGCCTGGCCATCGTGGTGAAACCCCATCTCTACTAAAAATACAAAAATTAGCTGGGCCTGGTGGCACGTTCCTGTAGTCCCAGCTACTTGGGAGGCTGAGGCAGGAGAATGGCTTGAACCAGGACCCAGGAGGCAGAGGTTGCAGTGAGCTGAGATTACTCCACTGCAGTCCAGCCTGGGCTACAGAGGGAGACTCCATTTCAAAAAAAAAAAAAAAAAATCAAGTTTAGCCTAAAGCGACTCTTACATATTTTAAGTTCAGTCTAAAGGGTGATGTGTTAACAGTCCTTTCCCCCCTTCGCCCTCTCCCCTCCTGCTTTCTATTTCTGCCTTATCTCTCTGACTCCTCTTCCTTACTCCTCTGTTTTATTTATTTATTTATTTATTTATTTATTTGTATTTTTATTTTCTTGAGACGGAGTTTTGCTCTTGTTGCCCAGGCTGGAGTGCAATGGCACAATCTCGACTCACCACAACCTCCCCCTCCCAAGTTTAAGCAATTCTCCTGCGTCAGCCTCCTGAGTAGCTGGGATTTCAGGGATGCGCCACCACGCCTGGCTAATTTTTTGTATTTTTAGTAGAGACAGGGTTTCTCCCTGTTGGTCAGGCTGGTCTTGAACTCCCAACCTCAGGTGATCCACCTGCCTCAGCCTCCCAAAGTGCTGGGATTACAGGCGTGAGCCTTGGCGCATGGCCTCCTCCTCTGTTTTTAAGGGCCCGCCTGCATAACCCAGGATAATTTCCCCATTTTAACGTCAGCTACTTAGTCATCTAAATTCTATTGGCAAAGTCCCTTCACAGCAGTACTAAATTAGAATCTTGAAATCTTTAGAATTCAGCCAGTCAAAACAATCGGCATTTTGCCAACCTTAGGTAACCGGGAGTTTTTTTTGTTTGTTTGTTTAAATAACAGTGATTTTTTTTAACAGCTTATTTATTTGTTTATTTGTTTGTTTGACAAGCTCTTGCTCTGTGGCCCAGGCTGGAGTGCAGCAGCAGGATCACAGCTCCCTGTAACCTCAAACTCCTGGGCTCAAGCGATCCTCCTGCCTCAGCCTCTCGAGTAGCTGAGACTACAGGAACATGCCACCACGCCCGGCTAATTTTTAAAAGATTTTGGAGAGGTGGGGTCTCACTATATTCCCCAAGCTGGTCTCAAATTCCTGGCCTCAAGTCCACCCACCTTGCCCTCCCAAAGTGTTGAGATTACAGGCATGAGCCACTGCACCCAGCCTACTCATTTTTGAGTAAATTACAACCCCTGAGTTTTTGTGGTTGAGGAACGTACCAGCTCTCATAATACTGGGGGAGGAGTTTCTGGGTTCCACAGGTTTTGCAGATTATTAAGTGGCTGTCTTTCTATCAAGAATGAGCTTCCCAACATTAAATCTCTTTACTCAAAAAAGACAAAGGAAGATTTTCTTTTTAACAAAAAAATTTATTTTCCACACTAATATTTGTACAGCTGTAAACTCAAGGAATCATCCAATACTTATACAAATCTGGGGAACAATTAATAAGCACCTTCAGTGGTTTCCACAGTTTAAGAATTTACCATTAAAAAATTGTAGAATAAATCTAATAAAGTGAATAAAATAGTTATAAAAATCACACAAAATCATGATGAACATTTGATATAGAGGGTTTAATATGAAACGATAAATATAAAAGAAAGTGAGACTAATGTATGGCATTGGGCTATGTAAAAGACCTACATGGTCCTAAAATCTTATGATTCTTAGGGCTATATTTGCCTCTCAAGACAAACTTCAATTATTAAAGGAAAGACTCTCAATCCAGGTTCCAATGTACTGCAGAAGGAAGTGAGGACAAAGTCAGGAGAAGATGGGGCAGAGGGGCTGAGTGAACTGGGGTTTGAGGAAAAGAGGAGACACTCTCTTCTTCAAAGAGAGTATCAGGCAAGTTTTCCATATTCTCAAGTGTAAGTGGTCTTTGGCAAAATGTACCATTTTCTTTTTGGAGTCACTTAAGAGTTTTTCCGATTGCTATTCTTAAATCCCCTCCCCTACCACTTTCTCCTGGGTTTTAAAATTTCTCTTCTTGATCAATCTCTTTTTTATGATACTTTCCATTGAATCTTCTCTACTCCTTTATCCCATTCTTCACAGACTCAAACTCCTTATGCAGAACTTTTCAATCAAAAATTTCTGTTGTTTTAGGACTCTGGGAAGCAGTTGATAAAAAGGTGACACCAGCTACTGATATGGTCAGGAGATGTTTTCTAAACAGATTGTAGAAATATAAACATGAAATGTGGCAATGATCTCTTTAATTAGATCATTGAGCAATAAAGGATAAGGACCATCAATATAAATATTCAATTCAGTCTTTCTGGATTGTGTTGTTAGATGACAATACATCCAACGAGGGCCACAGATTCAGGGAGAAACCAAGGAGGGATGAGGTCATGGTTGAGTGTAAATTGGTTCTCTAGTGAGGAGGCCAGAGGTGAGGGTCTGTGGTAGGATATCATCTGGTGCCAGCCCTATCCTGTGCTTCAGATAGTTCTCCATGAAAAGGAGGGACATTGGTGCCAGCAATGGGGCTGAAGACAAGTACAGCAACAGAGAATAGAAGCTTGGATGCAAGCATTTTGGGCAAAGAGGAATAATTAGTAATCTTTTATATAATTTAAGGCACGTCAAAACAATCCCCTATTCTGAAATAGCTGACCTACACCTTGAAATTCCTACCATCAGACATTCTTTTGACTTAATCCTTTAACTAACAAATGCCAATATCCTACTCTCAAATATTGGCATTCTATCTGGGAGGGGCTGCTCATTATCATCCACCAAATACCCATATATCTGTAGGACAGGGTAGGTTTTGATCAAAAAGCAGAGCATGAACATTATAATGGGAGTCTTAGACATGATGACGACGGAGAGGAACTGAGGAGTAAAACTACAGGAGTATAAAGAGGAGAAACAAAAACAAAAAATTAAGGAATGCTAATTCCCTCAACTCCCAACCTTTCCTAGTCAAGCCCTGGCTCTTATGTCAAAGAGCTGACAGGATGGTGGGTGCCTCAAAGTGAGGCTGAGCTCATAAGGCCACAGGGAAGGATGCAACTCAAACTTGGGAAGTTCTGCTCACCACTAGGGAGCTAGGATTGGGAAAAGGTCCTAGGACATTGGGATGGGCATGTAATCCTCACTCTGTGGTGTATAAGTCTATCTGAGGGTTGGGGTAGGGGTGGAGGGTTCTGTCCTTGTGTAGGGGTAGAGACTTTTCCATTTGAGAATCCCAGGGTGCATGTTTTGGGGAACAGTGAGGGTAAAGTTGTTGGGGCTCAGGCTAGGCTGGGTCTGGGCCTAGTGGCCACTCAGCCAGAGGATACTTTTCAATCTGGACCAAGTTGCTTCAAGTAGTGTCGCTGTGAAATACTTGAAAAGGAAATAAGGCACTCTTATCTTCATTTCCGCTCGATACAGTCAACTCCCAGGGTGTTGTCGGGGCAACGGCATGTCCTGCTCCCTGGTGTGGCCAAGCAGAGGTGGGTGCAGCCGCCATTGTTCACTGAGCAGTAGTTATGGCCTGGAAAAGGCAGAAATCAGTTCAATAGCCCTCTCTCTGACCTGACTCCATAGCCACTTAAGAGAGTGGCCTTCTTATTGCGTGTGACCCTCTTTTTAGTTTCCATGAAGTCACACTAGGAAGGGCTTCAGGAGAATGGGCCACTGTGCTAGACAGTCAGCTGAGCTGATCCATTGTCTGTTTCCTCAGTATTAAACCAGACAGATAAAAACACTGATTCCCAACTTGGGGGCTATTCTAATTTTCTAGTAAGGCTATTAAATAGATCTCAGGGGAGTTCTTCAGCTCTGAGTATAACATGGGGTTGGATTTTAAAGTACAAAGTTCTCTCTGTGTAGCTTGCACTCCTAGCTTCACACAGACAGCAGAAGAGGAGGGAAGCTGAGAAAGAAAGTGGGTGATGGAAAGGGTCTTCAAGAGGCAGCATAGCACAGACTCCAGGGCCGGGCTGCCTGGACTTGCCCTGTGAGCTGCATGACTTGGAGCAAGTTGCTTCAGTTTTCTTATTTGTGCAATGAACATAATGATAGTACCCACCTCATAGGGTTGCTATGAGGATTACATGAACTAATGAATACAAAGTATTTAGAACTCTAAGTGGGTTGATATATGTGAAGTTCCTGGTTCACAGTAAGTGCCACTCATATGTTTATAATTATTAATTATTGTTATTGCTGTTAGGCCAAATGGATGGACTTTTAAAGCAGCAGAGGTCCTAACATTGTAATATCCTAATCTGACCATTTAGAACCCAAAGACCCTATACTTTTATATCCAGCCCAAAATGCCATACTTTTCCTCATCCTGACAACTTCGTGATCTAATATTTTCTGTTGCTTTAACTGGTTCACCTGCTGATGAAGAGTCTGGATGCAAAGGACTGCATCTCTCTTACAGCATAATCAAGGCTACTAGTGGCCGTCCGGGTAGCAGCCAGAGTGTGGGCTCTGAGCCTCTAGGTGGCCCAGTACCCCAACAGTAAAACAGCACAGGAGAGTTACCTTGGGGACACTGAGACAGGGCCGTGGTGATGCCATACAGCCGGGTCTGCTTGTGGGGATGGAAAGCATCTGTCTCCTTGGAAATCGCAAGATCGAGAGCAACCACAGAATTCCTACAAAGCACCAGAGGGCAGAAGGTGAAAACACATCTGATGGCTTGAACTCATATCTACAGGGCAGTCTCTTTTGTCACTATGAGAATAAACTGGAGGCCATAAGCGGACATGATGGCGTTGCTTCCTAGACATCCCTTCCTTCTCCTGGGGTGGGTCAAGCCTACATTTTTCCGGCTTTTTACAAGAAGATAAAGACCAGCTAGCTCTCCCTTCCCACTCTAAATCCCAGGCAGGAAATGAGTTTTCTAGACACATGCCCCGGCCAGTTGTCTTCTTAGTTTAATCCCTTCTTTTGCAGGAAGGGGTGGTCAAGAAGAGGCTGTGGGAATATTGCAGTTTAACAACTATAATGAAGCAGGGACATAAAGTGGACATGAAGCCCACTGGCCACACGACCCTGGGCCAGCTCCTGGGGAAAGAACCGACATGTTGAGGAAGTCCAGGTTTAAAGACTTGAAACCTCACAGTCAGGAGCATCTGGGTGATAAATGACACCTCCTGTCCCTTAGGGCCTTGTCCTCCCTCCTCCTTCAGTCCCCCTCTTGCCTCCTGACAATGAGAAGAATGAGGGAGAGGAGACATCTCTAGAGGGGACATTTCTGAAGTCTCAACCAAGAGGCCAGATGGGAAGGGCCTGGCCTCCCAGAGACAGTAGGTGGAGGGGCAGGCCCACGAACCCCCACGGCTGCAGCCAACGTACATCTTCCAGTCTGTGTAATACAGATTCTTCCCGAAGCTCGTCACAGCAAAAGGATAGTGGAGCCCTTCGAGAACCCTGCGTCTGCTGGGCTGAAAGGGGTTCAGGCATTCTGCCCGCTTGGTGCCTGTGTGGAATGGAAACAAGTCATTCATTGTTCATGCAAGAAATGTTCCCTTCGTGCCAAAAAAAAAAACAAGAGTAATGAGGGCAAGAGTGGGAGAAATTAAGCATGACATTGGCAAACCCCAGAGAACACACGGGGCTTGCCCTTAAAAACTGGGAAGTTGTCCCTTCCTCCATTGCTTCTGCTGGGGAGGCACGAGCCAGGGGAGAGGAATGTAAGTTGTGAATTGCTTGTGGTGTCAGGGTGACTACAGGCTCTGTGCTGTGCCACTTACAACACCAGGGTGGCCAGCTTTTTCTTAAAGCACCAGATAGTAAATTATTTCAGGTTTTGCAGGCCAAGAGGCAAAGCCAAGGACAGTACACAGGTACCTACACAACCATTTAATGTACCGGTTAAAAATGTAAAAACCATTCATAGCTTCTGGCTTATGTAAAAACAGGTGGTTAGTTAGATTTGGCCCCAGGGCCATAGTTTGCCCACCCGTGACTTAGGAGATTGAGACCCTCCCTGGACAGTGTCCAGCTTTCCATCACCTGCATCCACCCAACAGAGCTGAGATGAGAAGGCATCAAAGGTCAGCCCATTGGGCAAGCCCAGGTCATCCTGCACAAGGATCCTTCGGTTCGTGCCGTCCATGTAGGAGGTTTCAATCTTGGGGTTATCTCTGTTCCAGTCTGTCCAGTAAAGGTTCCTAGGGGAGGAAAAGGTGGGGAAAGAAGAAAAGAAATGATAGAGATGCATGAGAAAAAGTTCATGAAAAGCACTCGGAAAGAATTACAATGAAGAGATTGGCAGACATGAAAACACAGAACCACTGAGAGGATCGAGAGGGGAGAAAACACATTTTCTTCTGCAAAAACACTTGGATTTGGTTTCTCAGTTGAGTCTGGCGATTCTGCTACTAACAAATTTGGTCCCCTTTACATAACTGACATGTTAGATCTCAGTGAAGCTGTTCACAAAGGCAAACAAAGTAAAAGCCTGTAAGTGACATAAACACATGGAATTCCCTGCAGGAGGACCCAGGGGACGAGACTAGCACAAGAAGCCGGTGTTGGCAGGGGCTGTGGTCAAAGCACCCAAAGGGAAGGGATCAGTGTCGAGGAGCCAAGGGCTTGTTGTGTGTAAGAGGCAGCACTTGCAGTAAGAAGGAAGAGACGGCATGGGTGTGCCGAAGAAACCCTTAGGAAGCGGTCTCCAGGGTGTTCAGGCTGAGTCTGCCCCAGAAGGCAGCCTCAGGGGTCCATTTATGCCGCCCTGCTGCTCTTCTGGAGTTGATGCAACCTGAGTGCTGATCCACATTGAAGCCAAATGGAAAATATCCAGTTTCTGAGCATGTCAACTTAGAAAGTCTCTTAGCAAAAGATTTGAAAGTGAGACATGGTATCAAGGCCACACTGTTCACGTTCCAGCATTGCACCATGGATGTCCACAAGTCACCAACTGTAGACTCTTTCATCCTGCACTCATTAATTTCAGGAGCGCAATGCTGGCGTTAGAGCCTCACATCTGAGAATCTCTAAAAGGGCAGATGCAAATCAAAGAGTTGCACACACATATTTACTCAAAGATACCCTCTCATGGAATCCGTTACGATGCCTCTGGGATTCACCAGGTCGGTCTCAAAGAGCACCCGGCGCTGCGTGCCATCCAGCTTTGCCACTTCTATGCGATCCAGGTTAGAGTCTGTCCAGAAGATGTTGCGGCCAAGGTGATCAAGCGCGATGCCTTCCGGACTTCCAAGATCTAGAAGCAAACACAGAGCTCCTCTGTTTTTTCTAAGCAGTGAGATGAGGTTTTCTGAATACTCAATGTTATTTCACACGGCGTCCAATCCTTGCACTTTGAGAAACCAAATGAGAATGTGAAATGCTCGTGGTTTCTAAGGTAAGCAACCCTCAAAGTGACAAATTCAAAAATGCCATTCACTCACTCTGTGGATATCCGTCATGCAGCACATTGGAAACCAGGGCAGTAACAATGACTAAGCCATGGCCCAGCCTTCCATGAGCCCCCAGCCAACCACAACGGAGACTGAGGTCCAGGTCCTGTGGGAGCGAAGGAAAAACCCTGGACCCAGCCTGGGGAGATGAGGGAGGGATTCCTGCGGGAGGTGACACTGATTGAAGCTGGCAGCTGAAGGACCAATAGTAGTTTGTCAGACAAGGGTCCAGCATGAGGATTTTCTATGAAGCAGGACTGGCATGCAGGTATAAAGGAAGACGGGATGGTGGCTTGAAGTGAACAGGATGTCACTGCATATGGCTGGAGACCGTGGGCCTGGGGAATGGTCAGAGTGAAGGTAGAATGCCGTGTTAATGAACTTAGAGCTTAGGCAGAGGGGAAGCAGTGGAAGATCTTAAGATGGGGAATGGAAAAATAGTTCTATCCTGTTCATCAGTTATGGAGGAAAAAGGTCATGTCACAGAAATAATACTTTCAAGAAATCATAGCTGTTACTACTTCCATGCAAGTATAAGAGGTACAAAGAAGGGGTGTCAGTGACCACAAATAACACCCCAGGAGCCTTTACTGGGTCATAGCAACCGATTTCCAAGCCAGGAGTTGCCACTGGTAACATGAACATTCCCTGTGAACCCTCAGCACCCATCTCACTTTCCTGGAAGCTCAAGATTGCACTGGTGTTTTATTTACAGCTTTTAAAAATTAATAATAACAGTTTGGGTTTTGCTGATATCACTTAGGATTCTTTCCTTCCCCACTAATGAAAGGAATGAAGGTCATTTAGTATGGCTGGAGCATAAGCAGGAAGGAGAAGAGGCTACCCTACCTGAGGGGTCTGGGCTATGAAGAAAACCATTCCAATACTGTATTCTTTTTTTTCCTTTTTTGATACAGAGTCTCATTCTGTCACCCAGGCTGGAGTGCAGTGGTGCAATCTCAGCTCACTACAACCTCTGCCTCCTGGGTTCAAGCGATTCTCCTGCCTCAGCCTCCTGAGTAGCTGGGATTACAGGTGTACACCACCATGCCTGGCTAATTTTTGTATTTTTAGTAGAGACAGGGTTTCACCATGTCGGCCAGGCTGGTCTTGAACTCCTGACCTCAAGCGATCTGCCTGCCTCGCCCCCCCAAAGTGCTGGGGTTACAGGTGTGAGCTACCGCACTCGGCCCCAATACTGTGTTCTTTTGTCAATATACAAGCAATGCAGACCCTCAGCCCCCTTTGCATCAGCCTTCGCCAGAGGCCTCCCATGATGGTGAGCATGGATGCTGGCCACATCCGAGCCCCCAGAAAGAAAGCCCACCAGAGGAAGTTTATTGAGAATTAGAAACCCTCCCTGAACAAGGTCTTTATTATCTGAACCTAAAGTAGAAATCTGTAAAGTATTAAAATATTTCCCACATTCCCTAGAGGAAAAGGGACAGTGAGACTGACCTCCAAAGGTCCCTTCTGGCTTTCAGATAGAACCAGAATAAGTCATTGTGGAGTATATTTGGAAGGAGTTCCTGTCTCCCAGCTCTCTCATCCTGTGTGTGAGAGAGGAGCCACTCAGACATACACAAAGAGAACAGAGGGGAGAGGCTGCTACGTGAAAGTATTTTTGTGAGGCACCCGGAGGAGGCTCCGAGCCTGTCGTCTCCTTAGAAAGAGCCCTGGTCCCAGTCCCAAATGCAAGAGCAACCAACCCCCTTCTCCCTCAACTCAAAATACTTCTTCATAAGCTACTCCTCCAAGGGAACGGTCTGAAAAATCTTATCCTTCCATGTGAAGTCCGAGGAAGAAGGATTCCTTACTGCTTGTCAAAGATATGATACTTTTTAAAGATACTTGGTTGGGGGCCGGGCGCGGTGGCTCAAGCCTGTAATCCCAGCACTTTGGGAGGCCGAGGCGGGTGGATCACGAGGTCGAGAGATCGAGGCCAACTTGGTCAACATGGTGAAACCCCGTCTCTACTAAAAATACAAAAAATTAGCCGGGCATGGTGGCGCGTGCCTGTAATCCCAGCTACTCAGGAGGCTGAGGCAGGAGAATTGCCTGAACCCAGGAGGCGGAGGTTGCGGTGAGCCGAGATGGC
>CAUYOR010006861.1:0-14102 GCA_963573925.1 Callimico goeldii | reverse complement strand
TGTCCATTCTTGTTATCATTTCCTCGAATCTTTTTTCAAATCTTTTTTCAAGGTTCTTAGTTTCTTTGCATTGATTTAGAACATGTTCTTTTAACTCACAGAAGTTTCTCATTATCCACCTTCTGAAGTCTGATTCCGTCATTTCGTCACACTCATTCTCCATCCAGCTTTGTCCCCTTGCTGGTGAGGAGTTTTGGTCCTTTGTAGGAGGCGAGGTGTTTTGGTTTTGGGTGTTTTCCTCCTTTATGCGCTGGTTTCTTCCCATCTTTGTGGATTTATCCACCTGTCGTCTGACTAGTTGCTGGCTTCTCGATTGGGTCTCTGAGTGTATGCCCACATTGTTGATGCTGAAGTATTTCTGTTACTTAGTTTTCCTTCTAACAGTCTTGCCCCTCTGCTGTATGACTGCTGAGGTCCACTCCAGTCCCTGCTGCTGAGGGCTCTGCCCTGCTGCTGCGGACTCCGCCCTGCCGTCCTGGGCTTTGCCCTGTTGCCCGTGGGCTCTGCCCTGCTGTTGTGGGCTCCACCCTGTTGGCGGAGTCTCTCTGTTATGGTGGGTTGCCTTGGCAATGGCAGGCTGCATCAGCAATGGGCATGTACCTCAGTAGGGGCGGAATGCCTCAGTAGTGGCGGACGCCCCTCCCCCCACAGAGCTGCACCATCCTGGATTCAGCTGTGCCCACAGTGAAACTCTCAACCCTGAGCGTTTCCAATCGCTGTTTTGTTTGTCCCTGTGGGGGTGAGACCTGCTGAGCCTGATCACCTGGCTCCCTGCCTCAAAGCCCTTTCTCCCTCTTTTTTTTTTTTTAAATTGAGCAGTTGACTCTCTCCCAGGTGTTTTAGTCACCTGCTGGTAGGGCACCGGGATCTGTGTCATTTCCCGTGCAGGGGCCCACTGCACCAGCTCAAATGTCGCTTCCCGGGAATCTCCTTGTCAGGCTCACTGTCCAAGTCCCATTTAATCAGATGGATTTGCTACTCTGCTCTCCCAAATCTCTGATTGCCAGTTTAACAGGGCACCCAGATCAGTGCGTTTTGTGTGGGGTGCCTCTGTGCTGTGGTGCCGGCCGAAATGGCCCGCACAAGCCGAGAGGGCTGCTCTGGCTTCCCGTGTCTCTCCTACACCTGGGAATTTCCCCATTCTGTGGGCAACAAAGATCTGTCTGGAAATGCGGCTAGGACTCACCCTCTGCGCCTTCACTGAGAGCTGCAATCCTGAGTTGTTCCTACCGCGCCATCTTCGCCTTTTCTTTTATGACTTTTATGTAGTTGCATCTTTGCTATAAGGACAGAGTTTGGTATTTTTGACAGAGACCAAATGTTCTACAAAGCCTAAATTATTTACCTTCTTGCCCTTTACAGAAAAGGTTGCTGACCTAGCTCTCACAAGCTCAGTAATCTGTATTTTAATAAGTGCCAAAGTAGTTAAAACTTTGCCAAAGTATATTTCTTTCTCTGGACTGCTGAAGTCTATATTTTATTACTTACATATTTTTTTCTGTTCATAATGTTATATGTTCTTTTGTATCTTGTTTTAAAGAAATAAGACTGAGAGTTACAAAAGCTGATGATGAAATTTGTGTATTTGAAATGTCAGTTGCATAGATGAGATAGAGAATGATATAACCTGGTTTTTAATAGATGGTCTTTGATATTATGGTGAGTAGGAAAACTTCACAATTTCAAAAAACCCTAATAGTATTCATAATCATGACAAGCTTGATTCACTGTTTCACTTGTGTTCAATTTCTTCAAATACTGCTATTAGATTAACCTTCTTAAATAATAGCTCTGTTTCTTGGGCCTGTCCAAAAAGCAAACACAAACAGTATATTTCATAATCTCCCCAAATCTAATGCCCAAGGCTCATATTTTTCAGCCTCATATTCAAGAGCCATCAAGGGTTAGACCCAGTCTACTCTGAATAAGGAAAGATGAGAAAACAGGAGTGGTCTTAGAAAGAGAGAAAGAAATTGGAGGGCTGTTCCGAAAACATCTTCCTCTCCTATCCATTTCATTTTCAATGTTTTAGATAGCTCAGACTTTTAGCTCTTTACCATAACTACCCCGTGTTTAGGTTTCTCTTCAGATCTCACACACACACACACACACACACACACACACACACACTCCTAGCTGGTAGCTTCTGTTGGTATGGTCTCATGACCTGTCCTTTAAAACTGTTGCTATAGTTCTAAATCCTCTCTGGTCCAATTTAAATTCTGTTTTTAAGAAAGCTCTTTTTCCTGCCATGGTTTGGAAGTAATATTTCCCTTCTTTGACCACAAGTTGTACTTTATCTGTATTAGGAACTTATTTTCTATCTTTAATACAATTCATTATGCACATGATCCATCTGCCCCACTATTTTGTAAAATGATCAGGGATAAACTTTCTATTGGATTCCCCTTCATAGTACAGTGTTTCCTCCTTAACAGATCCCCAGTAAGCAATCAGTGAGTGACTCACAGGTCTGTCAAGGTGCCCATCCTCACCAGAACACCTGACTGTGAGTAGTGTAGATTCAGTGTGCAGCTAAGTATCTGATATCTCTCTTCCAGCCTTTGAATTCCATTTACTGTGTGATCTGCTAATCTGAGGGAGTGAGGCTGGGCAAGTTTGCAGCCCCGCTCACTGGTATGCCATATTTAAGAGCATAGCATTGGCTGGGCGTGGTGGCTCACGCCTGTAATCCCAGCACTTTGGGAGGCCGAGGCGGGTGGATCATGAGGTCAAGAGATCGAAACCATCCTGGTCAACATTGTGAAATCCCATCTCTACTAAAAACACAAAATAATTAGCTGAGTGTGGTGGCGCGTGCCTGTAATCCTGGCTACTCAGGAGACTGAGGCAGGAGAGTTGCCTGAACCCAGGAGGCGGAGGTTGCGGTGAGCCAAGATCACGCCATTGCACTCCAGCCTGGGTAACAAGAGCAAAACTCCGTCTCAAAAAAAAAAAAAAAAAAAAGAGCATAGCATGGAGCACCGTGGGAAGTGGGAGTCAGTATCTTTGTTCCATGCCACCATTCATTCACCCTGGATTCCTTAAGGAGAAGACAGGCTGAGGTCAGCCTAGGTCCTTCTGATTCCTTCTATTACTAATAGTAGTTGAACAGCTCTTTACCTTTGTAATTCTTTTTACTGCTATCAACTCTTCTTTACTTTGCCTTTTTTGCAGATGTAAAGAGATGGAAAGAGGAAAAACATACATTGTAGATCAGGGAGAGGGCAACCAAGGCAAAGTCACAAAAAGGAGACAAACTTCAGTGTAGACAGACCTCGCTTCCAGTCCCAAATCTGCCACAGTCACTGTGGAATGTTAAGCAATTTACATAACTGCATCTAAGATCCAGTTTCCTAATCTGTAGAACTGAAATAATAATAGTTACTTCATGTGGTCGGTGCTAATTTATGTAAAACACCTAGTTCATAGTAGGTGCTCAAAAACTTGCTGTTATTAAATGGTGCTTTGGAGAAACTGGCCAAAGAAAAGGAAAATTTTTAAAAAGGGTCTATGTGGACTGTGAATATACTGATGGAAGACATTCCATATATGATTAACTAAGTTACTTTAAAAAATTACTAAATTAAAAGTTTTTAATTATGAAAAAATACATTTAGGTGGGAGCTGAAAGTTACCCAATCCAGAGCATGAATGAAGAAGTACTCAGACAACTAGAGAAAGACAACTCCATTGGAGAGGCAGTGAGGTAACAAGAATGGATGTTGATATGCATGTAAGGTTGTAGGTGGGATGGCAAAGCCTTGAGGGCATTTCTACTTCATGGCTTCTATTTTCTCCATTAAGAAAAAGGAGGGACCAAGGTGAGGAAGACGATTTGGTAGACCACAGAAGTTAAATACAAGTTAATACGCTTAATTCAGTGTTAGGCCATTCACCAAGTGAGAACACTGATAAGACATTGAGGCAAGGTAGCAATAGTTTTGGCAAGAAAATAATTCAAGTGTGGAGATAGGGTCTCTAAGCTGAATGAGGAAAGATTTGAAGACAGGAGTAGTCTCTGAAGGGAAAAAGGAATTGGAGGACTTGTGGATCAGGAGCAGGTGAAGGAGTAACTGAATGAGACAGCAAGGACAGGATGCTGGGATTGGATAAGAGTGTGTTGGAACTGAGTATTTCAAGCATGGAGTTGTAACAAGTGTCTAAGATGTTCAGGATGTGGTTGTGGGAGCAGGTGGCCGAAGTGGGGGTGTCTCCCCTCCATCTTTCCTGGAGATGGCAAAACCAAGAAACTGATCTGGAAGAGCTGACTATGGGGATACAAAAGTCATTCTGAGGGCTGGGCGCGGTGGCTCAAGCCTGTAATCCCAGCACTTTGGGAGGCCGAGGCGGGTGGATCACGAGGTCAAGAGATCGAGACCATCCTGGTCAAAATGGTGAAACCCCGTCTCTAATAAAAATACAAAAAATCAACTGGGCATGGTGGCACGTGCCTGTAATCCCAGCTACTCAGGAGGCTGAGGCAGGAGAATTGCCTGAGCCCAGGAGGTGGAGGTTGCGGTGAGCCGAGATTGCGCCATTGCGCTCCAAAAGTCATTCTGAACAACGGAAGTGCTTTAGCATGATAAAAAGAAAGTTAACTAAAGACCAAATCTTAAAGAAATATTGGGTATGGTGAACACGAGATGGTAGATGAAACAATGAAGACTACTTACACAGGTCAAGATTCAGCTGGAGCTAGGCCACAGTGTCTCACATCTGTAATCCCAGTACTTTGGGAGGCCAAGATGGGGGGGATCGCTTAAGGCCAGGAGTTCAAGACCAGCCTGCCCAACATGGCAAAACTCCATCTCTACTAAAAATACAAAGATTAGTGGGGTGTGGTGGCAGGTGCCTATAATCCCAGCTACTTGGGAGGCTGAGGCAGAAGAAGCACTTGAGCCTGGAAGGTGGAGGTTGCAGTGAGCTGAGATGGCACCACTGCACTCTAGCCTGGGAGAGAATGAGATTCCATCACAAAAAAAAAAGAAAGAAAGAAAAGAAAAAGAAAAAAGAGTCAACTGGATTCTTTTTAAAATTTTATTAATTTTTTCTTCCTTAGCGATGAGGACTCATTCATTGTCCAGGCTGGTCTCGAATTCCTGGGCTCAAGTGATCCTTTGCCTCAGCCTCCCTAGTAGCTGGGACTACAAACATCTGCCACTGTGCCCAGCTCAACTGAATTTTTAGCAGAACAAAATCTGGGTGTTTTCAATTACACGATTCCCTACCTGCCTCTGCAAACAATAAAGTCCTTACACTGTTAGACTGACTTTAGGATCTTGGTTAGAGGCTGCCCTCACTCTGTCTGGGCCCTGATGTGAGAATGGAAGTTTCTCCTCGTCCCAGATTCTAGTTAGAAAATTGGTAAATTTTCCTTCCTGGCTGTGATGCCTGAAGCTATAGCTTGTTGGTTTCTGATTTTTTTCTTGCTATTTACATATGATAACATATTTAACTCTATTGTCCTCTTGCAGCTCAGGCTTGACTGACTTGCACTTGTATAGTTCTAGCAAATAGCCCCCAAAGAAGACTTTTATGAAAACTATTGTAGATCACAGCCTTCAACAAATCTTCACCTTGCAAAGCAGAGGAAAGGTACATCAATATTTACTGGAGTCAGAAAACACTCCCCAGGAGGTACATAAGTACTTTTATGAAGGATGCCTGTGACTCATTCCTGCCCTGCCTACTCAGGACCACCTCTCCTCATTAGCTTGTGATCTTATCTGTCTTTGTATGAAGGTCATTTTGAATCTAACAGCCAGGAATATCACATGGGAAAATTACTGGAAGAACCCTCACTCATGTAAATGCTAACATAATAAAGTTTCAAATTAGATCTCAAACAGCACTTCAGTGTTTTTCTTTTTCTTTCTATCTCTCTCTCTCTCTCTCTCTCTCTCTCTCTCTCTCTCTTTCTTTCTTTCTTTCTATCTTCTTTCTTTCTTTTTTTTTGAAGTCTTGCTCTTGTTGCCCAGGCTGGAGAGCAATGGTATGATCTTAGCTCACTGCAAACTTTGCCTCCTGGGTTCAAGTGACTCTCCTGTATCAGCCTCCCAAGCAGCTGGGATTACAGGTGCCCACCACCATGCCTGGCTAATTTTTGTATTTTAGTAGAGATGGGGTTTCACCATGTCTTAAAGTCATATTATTTGCCTTATGGGAATCTGTGTGTGTATTTTCTTAAGGTGACACTGTCTCAACTTGAATATCTCTTTCTATAAGTGACGACCTTAAAGATAGAAAGAAATGCTAGAGCTTCAGATAGAACACCTTCATGATGACTCAAATAATGTGTTAATGGTTTTGGGAGCACTCAAGAGACTTATGCTCATTGAATACTACAACAATAGACTAACTGATTTATGAGCAGTTTGTACACTCCTAAGAGCTCTACTTCTAGGAATGTGTAGCCCACAGGATAACTAACTTCACCCTAATTTTAGAGTCCCATGCATTTATCTGAAGTACTCATTCTTAGCCTATTGCCAGGGAGGCATATAAGTGTCTTTGGGGCAGCATGTAAAAATTAGAAAAAATATAATCACTATTGAAATGTAAGTTTTTAACTAAGAAAAAACATATTATTGTTATTATTTTCCTGCCTCAGGTTTATTTGTACAAACAGCGCAGGACGATACCAGCCTTATGCAAATAGCAGCCCAGGGTGAGTCACAGCAGTCCTTCTGTCCTCACACTGGCAGACAGAGATCTCTACTCTGAAGCCCTTGTAGGGGCCTGGGCATCTTTGGGAGCCTGAGATGGAACTGAAGCTGAAGCTGCAGACTGGGTCTTGATTTGATCCTTGGCCTTGGCCTTTGGCCAGCACAACCTGAGCCCCTTGGCAATGCGGGCACAAGCATACTTCCCAAGCTTGGGGTGGGCAATGTAGGCAAGTCGATTGAGTTGGCGGCTAACACCCTTTGGAATCTTGGGTTTAACGTCCTTGGATTTTATGAGGGCCTTGATAGCCTTGGCATGTGCACTCATGGCCTTGGTGTTGCTGGCCTGCTTCTCTTTAAGCCCTTCTTGCTATACTTCTTGGCAAAGTACATGTTCCTCAGGAACTTAGGGTCCACCCCTTTAAGAGATTCATATCTTTATGACTGGGGTTTCTTGATGCCATTTCTGTGCAATTTTTGGGGCTGGTTGTGTGTGGTGTGGTTCTTGGACTTGGCCATATCTGCACTGTAACACCTGCCTTCCAAAGCACCTGGAACCAGATGAGAGCATATTATTGTAATAATATAAGCTTCTGAGGGAAAAGTCTAATGAAATCATTTTGGCTGACAACACTATACCAACACAAGACCACATTATTTACATGTCAGCGATTTTCATGGACAACCAGAAATAAGTGGCAATTTATTCATGATTTCTAAATGTGACTATCCATTCCATTTCCTTTGCATCCAGCCAAACCCACAGCTGGATGGGGATTTTATCTGGTGAGGAAACCCTAACTTTTATTCCCTTGTGATACTGTCTTTATATGATCATTGTAATTTTCTGTTAACATTCAGTGGGTCCACATTGGTGCTGGCACGGAAAACAAATCTAAATAGATAACAACTCTATTCTAGTGAGGTTAAATTGTTTCCCTCTCCATGCAGAGTGGTATCCAATGTAATCGACTTTCTACCAGTTAGCTGAGTAGTCCCTGTTGTATGAGACCATACTGGGTACTGGGGTTAAACATAGTAATTGGCAAATTGGAAATTCAGCTGTGGTAGTAGCTGAATCGGATTCCATAAGAAGTCCCTGTTGCAGCGATTTTTGCCTGGCTTCTAGGTCAATCGCTATGGCTAGTTTGTTCTTTAAGACCACTGAACAAATTCTAGGGTGGCTGTAGAAGGAGACTGACTGACATTCAAAGTGTGGGACATCCAAGAGACTCATCTAACACATAAGGACTCACACAAACTTAAGGTAAAGGGATGGAAAAAGACATTCCATGAAAATGGACACCAAAAGTGAGCTGGACTAGCTATTCTTATATCAGACAAAAACAAATTTTAAACAGTAGCACTTACAAAAGACGAAGAAGGACATTATATAATGATAAAAGACCTTGTCCAACAGGAAAATATTACAATCCTTCATATATATGCACCTAATACTGGAGCTCCCAATTATGTAAAATAATTACTACTAAACCTAAGAAATGAGCTCAACAGCAACACAATAATAGTGGGATACTTTAATACTCCACTGACAGCACTGGACAGGTCATCAAGACAGAAAGTCAACGAAGAAACAATGGATTTAAACTATACCCTGGAATAAATGGACTTAGCATATATTAACAGAACATTCTACCCAACAACTGCAGAATATACATTCTAGTCATCAGCATGTGGAACTTTCTCCAAGACAGACCATATGATAGGTCACAAAGTCTCAATAAACTTAAGAAAATTGAAATTATATCAAGTTCTCTCTCAGACTACAGTGGAATATAATTGGAAATCAACTCTAAAAGGAACCTTCAAAAGCATGCAAATACATGAAAATTAAATAAACTGATCCTTAATGATCATTGGGTCAACAGTGAACTCAAGAGGGAAATTAACACGTTTTTTGAACTGAGTAACAACAGTGACACAATCTGTCCAAACCTCTGGGATACAGCAAAGGCAGTGCTAAGAGGAAAGTTCATAGCCTTAAATGCCTTCATCAAAAATTGGGAAAGAGCACAAATAGATGATCTAAGCTCATACTTCAAGGAAACAGAGAAACAAGAACAAACCAAACCCAAACCCAGCAGAAGAAAAGAAATAACCAAGATCGGAGCAGAGGTAAATGAAATTGAAACAAAAACAATATAAAAGATGAAACAAACCAAAAGCTGGTTCTTTGGCAAGATAAATAAAATTGGTAGACCATTAGCAAGATTAACCAAGAAAAGAAGAGAGAAGATCCAAATAAGCTCAATTAGAAACAAAATGGTAGATATTACCACCGATACTACAGAAATACAAAAGGTCATTCAAGGCTACTATGAACACCTTTATGCACATAAATCTAGAAAACCAAGAGGAGATGAATAAATTCCCGGAAAGATGCAACCCTTCTAGCTTAAATAAGATAGAATTAGAAACCCTGAACAAACTAATAACAAGTGAGATTTAAATGGTAATAAAAAATTATCAACAAAACAAAGATGATCCAGGTAAAATGGCCCACATTAGCCTCTACCATGGTGCTTTGCAAGACTGCAAGGTGGAAGAACATTCATTCCAGCCCCATCTTGTATGTGATGGAACTTTAAAACAGAATTGAATGCTATGCTATGGGCATCGTTATGCGGGAGAAATGAGTACGTTGGACAAATTAACTGTATTATGATGTTTATGGTCAGTATGCAGGTGTAATGTGCTTGTGTGAGGAGACCAAAGAGGGTTCCTCAGGATGACTAATACATCTCTTTGAACGTACATTAGAGGTGCACAGAGTGCGCATATCACATCTGAAATGTTCTATTGCTGTCTGTTTTTCTTTACTCTGAAATGATTGCTGCAAAAATCCCTAAATTGGATGCTTTTCAAAGAGGAAGATTAAGGACCATAAGCACAGTCTTGCAGCTGTCCAAAAAAGAGTGTGCTTCTGTAGATGAATGGAGTGTCTTAGCAGCTTCACCTTGGGCTCTGCACAGAATGTGAGGAAACCTCAAGTCTATTGGGAAGTGTCAGCTTTGCACCATCAATGAGCTTGGAGGGACCGCAGGTGGATTTTTGTAGCATATCTGCCCTGAGCTGACCACCATTCACTTGGCATTATATAATTATTTAAAGCCTCTTAAATGCATTTCAGTGGGGCATGGGTCTCCATAAGGCCAAGATAAGGAGGCAGAGGTCTTCTGAAGAAACTCAGACAGAAACCTTGCATGGTTGCAGAAGAGGAAGAAAAGTCATATGCAAGTGTTACCAAAATAATGAACTATCATGCTTCCAAGACTGCCTGAGAATTTGTAGCTCTTTAATTAAAGATCAATACTAATTTGAAACGAAAACAGAAACAAATGGACCATCTTACTTGATTTTGAAGAATATCCTCGATAGAGGAGTATTTTGTTTGAGTACTTATATCACATGAGACACAAATATACTCTGGGACCATTGCCAGAAGTTCATATACATAGCTCTTACCTAAGACTCTTTGTCATCAATTCTCCTGTGTTGCTTGTTTAAGGAACCTGCTATTAGATGTAGGTGCTTACCTAAGAACATTTCTCCTTTCATCCTGACCACAAGTTAAACCATTTCACATTTGTCACATTGGAAGAATTTTATTTTTCACTACTAGAGCTGTGGCATTTTTCACTGTGGCATTGTAAAAGTGCATTTCTATCTATATCATGATAAGCCTTTGGTAAATAAGGCTCAAAATATGGTCCTGTACAAGTTTTTATAAGGTCATGGGTGTGAGAGGAGGTAGAGTGTCACTGTGAGACTGGAGTAGGCATGCTGGGAGTGTGAGCCACTTGCTTGTCCAACCTTGGGAACTGCAGCATTCAGATCTTGAACATGTTTCCTTCCACTAGAAGATGAATGCTTGTGGGTTTGCCCAACGTAATAATAGGTGGATTTGAGACATCCAGTTCATTATTGATTTCTGTGGCCACTTGGTCTACTGCAGTGATGCATTTGAAGACTATTATAACCTCTTCCAACCCTAGTAATTTTACAGTTATTCACTCAGTTTCTTTTCTTTTGGCGTTTCTCTTAAAATTCTAATATGCATACTTTCTTTAACAAAATATATAATTAATCACCCTCTCTTCCCTCCATTGGAAAAACAGAAGAGCCCTAGAACACTGAAACTCCAATCACCCATCATTCTGTCTTAAATGTCAACCTTACGTATTTTAGTTTTAACTTGTTTTTGTTCTTCTAAAGTTAATAATTATTGTGATTATATTATAAAATTCAGCAGTTTGTTTGGAATTACTGATTTTTTTTCAGTCTCTTTGCTCACAGTTCCTTCTTTATAGATTGAGATTCTTTCTTACTAAGGGACATAGTTAGAAGTTCACTAGAAAGTGTCTGTTAATAGTAAACTCATGCAATATAGATCTGAAAACATTTAATTCATTCTCATCCTTAAATTGTAGTTATAATGAACATAGAATTCTCTCAATATTCTCTCAACAGCAAATTGCCAGTTACTTTATCTCAGCACTGAATATATTATTACATTATCTTTTGATTTCTATTGTTACCATTGAGTGAATTGAGACCAGACTATACATTATTTCTTTGTAGAGAATATGCTGCTTCTCCAGATGTCTTCAATGTTTTCTTTTTATCTCTACTTTTCTGCCATTTAATATGTTGTCTAGGTGTGAGCTTATTTTTTTTTATCCTACTTGGGACTTTTGGATTTCTAAATTTCACGATTCATGTCTTCTATCAAGGCTAAAAATTTCAGATATTATCTCTTACAATAACTATCTCCTTCAGAAGACCTTTTCAGCTATGTGTTATGTCTTCTTATTTAATTCTCCATGTCTCTTTACTCGTCATTCATATTTTCCATCTATTTACCTATAGATATTGCAGTCTCAGTAATTTTTAAAGATATATCTTCCAGTTAATTTTCTTTCTGCCTTTGTCTACATTCCAACTTAACGTATCTACTAATATAATTTCAATGGATATATTTTTCATTTCAGGTATTTTCCTTCCAAAACTTCTTGCTCTCTCTCTCTATATATATTTTTGCATATATATAAACTAAATATATGTATATTTAAACATATATAAACTAAATATACATATATTTAAATATATGTATTATATATGTGTAGATATACTTTTTATTTTTGTAGTCATTTTAAACATCTTTGTTTTGTAGTCTCTGTCTTATTGTTCAATTACAAACTGGTGGGGAGTATAATCCTAATATTTATGTCTGCTTTCTCTGGCTCATGATGAAATTCCCCATCTATTTTGTAACTTTGGATTATGAGCTCCTATTCAGTGGGGCTTCAGTAGTGAGAATTTTGTAGATGCTGGCTTGAAGATATTTCTCCTTAAAGAATTTTCGAGTTTGCTTTTTGTCAGGTACTTCTAGAGTATTGTCAGTCTTGACCAAGACTGAAGTTAAGTACATCTAAAAGACTCCTGGATAAGACCTAGTCAAAAAACAAATGATGTTTTTAAAAGCAGAAGAATTACTATTTTAGAAAGTAAAGAGGGATCCGATTTACTTCAAAACCCTAGGTATCTTTAGTGCGATTCTTCTATTAAAATATCCCTCAGGATGCATATAATAATCCAGTCGACTGCAGGTGTTGTGATCCCCATGAGGTTCTTTTTGTCATATAAGGACAGAGTGGTAGACCTGTTTATATAATAGCCTAGACCAGTCCAAAAGTATTCTCTTGACCTGGGTCTCATTCAGCAATGGGTCACAGACACAAATGTAAATGTGGTGTATGTTGCTTCCAAAATTCAAAGGTTCAACAAGTATAATAAATTTTCGGTGGTAGAAGGTAAAAGGTGGATCTTTTTTTTCTTTCCCTTTAATGAAATATATCTGTTCTCATCTACTATAACTTCAGAAATTTTACTGCTCTTATAGGCTGCTGTATTTTTATAGGATTTATTCTCTCTCTCTGATATACATGTATATGTTGCTATCAAAACATTTAGGGTGTTACATTTCTATTTTATGTTTTCCAGGTTTTTTCACTTATAAACATCATGAATTTATGTGATAGCCTATGGAATGCTGCATTGTCAGGGTAATTGTGGATGAAATTGTGGCAGAAAACTGGAGAATTGACAAAAACATGGGCAAAATATTCAAATTTATTATGTGTTATATTGTTTCACGAGTTTTAAATTTTTCTTCGTTTAAGGGATTCTGAGTTTCTAAACTTACTCAAAGTTGGAAACTGACTGAGGAGTCTTGACTCTCCCTGTGGTTGCTCAAGTCTAGCCCCTGTTTACCAGACCTAGGAGTTTCTTTTAATGTAATAAAATCAAGTTGTTCTCAAAAGAGAAGTGTCTGTTTATGTTCTATGCCCATGTTTTAATGGGGTTGTTTGCTTTTTCTTGTAAATTTGTTTAAGTTTCTTGTAGATTCTGGATATTAGACTTTTGTCACATGGATAGATTGCAAAAGTTTTCTCCCATTCTGTAGGTTGTCTGTTCACTTTGATGATAGTTTCTTTTGCTGTGCAGAAACCCTTTAGTTAGATCCCATTTGTCAATTTTTCCTTCTGCTGTTACTGCTTTTGACATTTTCATCATGAAATCTTTGCCCATGCCTATGTCCTGATTTTCTAGATTTTCTTCTAGGATTTTTGTAATTTTGGCTTTTACATTTAAGTCTTAATCTCTCTTGAGTTAATTTTTATATAAGGTATAAGGAAGAGGTCCAGTTTCAATTTTCTGCATTAGCCATTCAAAAGTGGGCAAAGGATATGAATAGACACTTTACAAAAGAAGACATATATGAGGCCAACAAACATATAAAAAATGCTCATTATCACTGGTCATTAGAAAAATAAATGCAAATCAAAACTACATTGAGATACCATCTCACCCCAGTTAGAATGGCAATCATTAAAAAATCAGGAGACAACAGATGCTGGAGAGGATGTGGAGAAATAGGAACACTTTTACACTGTTGGTGGGAGTGTAAATTAGTTCAACCGTTATGGAAGACAGTGTGGTGTTTCTTCAAGGATCTAGAACTAGAAATACCATTTGACCCAGCAATCCCATTACTGGGTATATACCCACAGGATTATAAATCATTCTATTATAAAGACACATGCACACATATGTTCACTGCAGCACTGTTTACACTAGCAAAGACTTGTAACCAACCCAAATGCCCATCAATGATGGATTGGATAAAGAAAATGTGGCACATATACACCATGGAATACTATGCAGCCATAAGAAAGGATGAGTTCATGTCCTTTGCAGGGTAATGCATAAAGCTGGAAACCACCATTCTCAGCAAACTGACACAAGAACAGAAAACCAAACACTGCATATTCTCACTCATAAGTGGATGTTGACCAATGAGAACACATGGACACAGGGAGGGGAATGCCATACACTGGGGCTTATCAGGGGGTG
>CAUYOR010006857.1:0-23715 GCA_963573925.1 Callimico goeldii | reverse complement strand
GAGGCGGAGGTTGCGGTGAGCTGAGATTGTGCCATTGCACTCCAGCCTGGGTAACAAGAGCGAAACTCCGTCTCAAAAAAAAAAAAAAAAAAAAAAAAAGAAGGGAAGTTGGGGTCTCTGCGGATTCCTCTGAGTTTGCTTTCATTTGAAGAGGCCCCTTGGAGAGCCTTGCCCAGTGGCCATTATCTGTCCCCTAAGGCCATCCTTTAAGCCCCACCCTCCTGTTTTTGTTTTTTTAAATGTGGCAGCTGAACTATGACTCACTTAAATATTCCTCAGATTATTTTCATTTTTAAAAGCAGGTGTCAGTTCTAATTGTCTCTAGGATGAATTCCCCTGTCCAGCTGGCTTAATTGCAGACATGACATGCTTGAAACATTGTTTCGTTTGAAAAGCCAGCATTCAGAGGGTGGTTGTAGGAGCTGAAGAAGAGCTGCCTTAACTGGCATCTGCTGGGGGATGGCCATGCTCCAGTGATTGGCTTCTAGTAAGAGGTTGTACCTGGCCCTCTTTTGCTAAGTGATGCTCTTCCAGTCCCCCTGGCTTGACTGGGAAGAAAGCAGTCATCTGCTTGCCTCTGCTGATTTTTGTTCAGAGACGATGACAGCCAGATGTAGTGGAAGGATCATTGAAATGGAGCCAGGAGATCGTGCTTTGTCGCAGCCCTGTCACTAACTAGCTGGCATCCTTGACCAAGCCACAGAGCCTCTTTGGACCTTGTGTCCTCATCTGTTAGATGAGTGGGAAGGATGATGATGATTCCTCAAGTCCCTTCCTGCCTTTGGTGCAAGCTTGTTTCATGCCCTATGAATGGGGCCCAGGTTCTATAGCTGGGTTTATGAGTTTATGGATTCTGGCTGGCTACTTCTCAACATCTCTCTCTTTCCTCATCACAAGCTGGAATTTCTTCATTTGTCTGTTTTCCTCTGGACAGGAATTCAGTATTTATTGCACAGAAGAGATGAGATGAACACTGTAATACTATGAATACCTGGCAGCCTACACGTAACACTTTATGTTATGTGTCTTAAGAAAAATTCAAAGGAAACACTAGAAAGGTAATCTGTGGGGAGTGTCCAGTCCTAGATTTCATACCTAGGCTAAATTTGGGTCTGTGTCAGTGCGCATCATTAAATTGCCACCTCTATAGCCCAGTGTTCCTGAATAAGGCTATGATCTCCTACATTAATTATTGTTGAAATGGTTCATGCTTGGTCATTTGCCAAATAGCTAAGGAGCACCTATCATGTGCAAAACTCTATGGCAGATTGTGTAGGCAACAATAAGGACAGAACACTTCCCTGGGGACATAATTTTATAGAATGTATATTTTATGCACCTATTGTGCAAGGGGATAATCTCATGGTTTGAGCATCTTACGATCTTAGCACCTTGCCTTCAAAATAACAGCAATGACACATTTTTAAATTAATGCAAAACTGTGTGCTAGACCCCATACTAAGCAGTGTAGGTATTTTCTCATTTGGTCTGTACAATAACTCTATTCTGTGATGTGGAAACTGAGGCCCAGAGACTTCAAGGTAACTTGTCAAAGTCATATAAATGTTAATGACAGGATAGAGACTCAAACCAGGTCTGCCTCCCTCTCAAACTCATGTTTATCTCATGAATGATCTGCTTTGTGTAAAGCTGACAATCTATAAATATTGGTTGAGTAATTGAGTAAGTGAACAGTGAGTGCTTGAAAGAATAAATAAATAGAAGTTTGGCTTGAGGGAGTTGTATGCCCCGTGGAAGGGGCCCAGGCCCTATAGCTGGGTATGGGTCCTTGGGTCCTTTTGGTTCTTGTCTGATCTTGCCTTGTAAAGGATCCTGCCTCACTCCCAGCATAACTTCACCCATGTCTACCTTTTAATTTGAGTGGAGCCTCTGCTTTGAGTCAACCAGTTAATTTCTTTTCATTTTGCCTCCCCCCACCCCACACCTCCACCCCAGCCCTCCTTCCAGCTCAGCTATTACACTGGCCTATTACTTCCATTTCCTGGCCTGAGATCCTGAGATATTCTGAGAGATACTCAGAATAATTTGCTTATTTTCTTTCCAGATTCCCAGAATGGAGCCCAGACAGAGGAGCAGGGAGACATCAGATTTGTTGCTGCTCTCAGCCTCCTCTCAGCACCCTTGTCTACATGTAGGGGTTCTGCCAAGCTGAGCTGAACCAGAGACCCACTTGGGAGAGACCCAGGAGCTGAGAAGCACTGGCCAGTGGTAGTAGCCCTGCCAGTGGCCCCTCCAAATTCACGGCCCCAGGAGTGGAGAAGTCCTGCTTGATGCTCTGTGGTGTCAGCTCCTGAAGGTTCTGAGGGGAGGGATGCCTTGGAGTGCTGATCAGGAAGTCTGTGAACCTGCTCCAGACCATGCAGGGAAACGGAGGTGCCCCAGGTTTGCTTTTTCTGCCCTTCCTTGCTGGTGCTACCTTTGTATTCACATCAGAAACCCAGTTGCATTATGATGTCTTCGGCTTCCCCGCACATCTCAGCCCTGCCTCAAGAAAGGGTGAAAGCGTCATTCCTACTGAAGTAGAGATGCCAAGGCTGTCTAGAGGTGGGATGAATGGAGGGAGGGGAGGGGGGGTGGAGTGTGCAGGCCAGTCCGAAGCGTTGGGGTGGGGAGGAGCTGTGGGGGCGAGGAGGAGCTGGTCTGTAGTTTGCACATTGACCCCAACAAGGCTGACCCTCAATGCCAACTGAGGAAGAGAAGGGCAGGCAAGAATCAGGCTTCTTGAGAGCTTACTACTGTGTGCCAGGGGTGTACCAGGTAGTTGGGTTGACTATTCCCATCTTACAGATGAGGAAGCTGCGTCTCGAGAGGCTAAGTGACGATATTCTCACAGCAAGTGATGGAACGTGAATCTGAAGCCAGGTATGTGACCTCAAAGCCCATGCAGCTCCCACAGGGGTGGTGTTTCCTACCTGGCCCTCTTTATTCCAGTGCAGCATGGACCCTTCTTCCCTTCTGCTTCCTGGCTACCTCACTGCAGTGGGCTCAGACTGGTGCTGCCAGCGTCGGACAGTGAAGCCCATGCTTGTGTGCATGTTTGTATGTGCATGCATGCTTGTGCACATGTGTGTATGCATGCATGTGCTCACACACAGCACACATATAAGATGGGGAAGTGCAGAGAGGAGGAGAAAGGCTTATCACCCTCAGACCTGTGGCAGTCTGCAGAGATGCTCCCTCCCACCTCACTACCAGCTCCTGTTTCTGTCCAACCTCTCTTCTCTCCCCTGGGCTCAGACTTTTTGGACAGCCTTCCCCAGGCTGCCTCAGGGCTTTGAGGGTGGGGATGCTGCTGTGTTACCGGCTTTAGTCTCTTTCCCTGCTGGGAGCAATGGCAGAAGACTCACATGTGGGGCAGTAATATCAACCTAACTTTATGTTATTCAATTCCTGCTTCTCTATGTGCTGAAAAGCTTTAGGGGAAAAAAAGGTTTTTCCAGAAAATTACACCCTGCTTCTTCCTTTCTGCTGTTCCTAGGAAGTCATTTAAGATGGAAATTAGAGCCCATTATTGCACATTTAATTATCCACCAAATGAATGGCATATTTAATAGAAATGGCAAAATCCTCCAACATGTGTAAGATTTCTAGTTCATGCATCTCCAGACGTGTTGCAAAATAATTCATTAACTAGAGATGTGTGGTTTCTGGGGCTGCCTTGGGGGAATAGTGGAGCCAGAATCTGGGGCCTGGAACGTGTGAGGTGATTAGCTCCCTGGGTCTGCCGTAATACAGACTTTGTTTCTAAAGTGCTCTGAGGTGAAGGCTGCCCTCCTCATGAGGCCAGTACTGGGGGCCCAGGGTCTTGAGTAGGCTGGTCTTTGGCTGAGTGGGGAGGAGAGGAAGAGGTTGGCACCTCTCCAGCCCTTCTTCCTACCCCAGGTTCCTGTATCACTTGTGAGCATCAGGCCAGATGTAGAAGCAGGTGTGGGCTGGGGGGAGAACTTCAGAAATGGCAGGGAGAAGGGGACAATTTCCGAGGCAGTTACTGGGGAGGGGATAGAGTCTATCATCCCTCTCTCCCTGACTGGTGCTCTAGCTGTGTCCTTTCAGCTTTGACTCCAGGCTGCTGTTACATTTTAGGAATGCTTGTTTATTTACACAGCCAGCCAGCATTTATGGAACATCTGCTATTTGTAGAAAATCTGCTTGGTAATTCAACCATGCAACCAATCAGCCTTCTTATTAAATACCTATTATTCATTCTTTTTCTCATTCACTCATTTGTTTTAAGCAATGAACTAAACAGACAGCATGTATTGAATACCTATTGATTCATGTATTCATGAAACCAGCATTTACAAAGTACCTACATGTGACCACCCACCCACTTATCCCTCATTCACCCACCCACCCTGATATTTACTGAATTCTAAATGCCTATGCATTCATGCTATCAACAAATATATATCGAACACCAATCAATATCAGGAATTGTGTATACACTAGGGAAACAATGGCTAACACACAGGTCTTGCCTTTAAGGAGCTTAAAGTGATGATATTAATAGCTAACATTTTTTAACATTTGATATATATGCCAGCACTATGCTAAGGGCTTTACATATATAAACTGATTTCCTATGATAAGTAAAATGAAGAAATAGGCATTTCTCAGTGTTGCACAGCTTTTGAGTGATAGTCTCAGGGTTTGAACTCAGGCAGACAGGCTGCAGAATGTGTACTCCTAACCAGGACACTGACTCCCTGAGTGGGAAAGGGGTAGGGGACAGAGACACATTGCACAGTCCTATGGCAGGAGAAAGGGGGAGGTAAATTGCTCTGCTTGGAGGAGACAGGAGAGTTGGCATTTGAGCTGGATCTAAGAGAAACCACAGGAGTCTGTGAGCCAGGGAAAGGAGGTGCAGGTGTTGTAAGCCAGTGTAATGCTGGGAGTTGTAATGTGATGGGAGGAAATAAAGGACATGGTTTCTGTCCTCAAGGAGCTTTCAGTCTCATAGAAGAGGTAATAGGGGATTCAAATAACTTCACCTCAGGTGTGAGGTGGGCCTTGGTGAGTCATGCAAATGGGACAAATGCAATCTCTAGATAGGGGCCGAGGGAGACGAGGATCTTTCTCAGTTGGAGGTTATCAGAGATGCCCTCATAGGCAGACCTTGAATGGAGGCTGAGAAGGTTCTCCTAAGAGAAAAGGGGGCTGGAGAGAGCATACCGGCAGGTGGAATGGCAGAAGACCCAATGGGCCAGGGAACACGTGGTGCTGACTGACTACCATTTCAGCCTCAGTCATGTTAGCAGTGAGTGGAAGGAGAGTGTGGAACGATTGTGCACATTATAAAAGGGCTTGAACCTTCAGTTATGGAGGTTAGGCTTTATTTAGTAGGCAGTGAAGAGTCTCTGGAAGCTTTTGAGAAAGGGAGTGTGCTAATTATCCTGTGCGTCCCCTTATGTTTATGTGCCAGGAGAATGCACCCCACAAGCTGCATGCTCCTTTGCTGGCCAGCTCCTGGTTAGGCTCAGTCAATGGGGTCATGGGCAGTAGATTGGAGTGTGGGCCAAGACAGAGGTCAGGAGACCTCTTTCCTGCTAGTGATAGCTGTTTATCTCCAGAAATCTGTATTTTAGCAATCACTTCAGGTAATTCCAATATTCAGGCAGGTCTAGAATCAGTGATCTATGCTGTTTACAAATCACATTTGCATTCAATCCTGTAACCCATAACAATATTCTTATCTCTATTTTATAGTTGAGAAAACCAAGGCTCAAAAAGAGTTGTGATATGCCCAAAGTCACGAACTTTTAAGCAGAATAGCTAGGATTAAAATCAACCTTTCTGATTCTTATTCGGCTTCTTGGGGGAAACTATGGCTCAAAGGCCTTTGTAATAATTAAGGCATCATGCTATCCTCTCTGACTTGCTTCCTCTAATATTTGCATTGCCAAATATTGCTCATTTACTCTCTGATCTCTCTCTCTCTCTCCTCTCTCTCTCTCTCTCTCTCTCTCTCTCTCTCTCTCTCTCATACACACACACACACACACACACACACACACACACACAATTTTTTTTTTTTAGTTACTCTGTCCCCCAGGCTGGAGTGCAGTGGCATGATCATGACTTACTGCAGCCTCTACCTCCCAGGCTTAAGCAATTCTCTCATCTCAGCCTCCCAAGTAGCTGGGACTACAGGCATGCACCACCGCACTTGGCTAATTTTTGTATTTTTTTTAGGGATGAGGCCCCATTATGTTGCCCAATATGGTCTCAAACTCCTGGGCTCAAGCGACCCTTCTGCGTTGGCCTCCCAAAGTGCTGGGATTGCAGGCAGGAGCCACTACTTAAAATGGGCCATGATGCCACCATGATGCCCATTTTAAGTAGCATATGCTCCACACAGCCCTCTGTGGGTTCCCCAGCTAATTATAATCTCAGGATCCTGAGGCTACTGAGCTTTGTATGTGCATGCCTTCTCTTTCCAATTGTCTGTAAGCCTTTTAAAATAGGCAGCATCCTGTAGCAGTTAGTGCATGGCTTCTGGGGTCTTTGATCTCCTGGACTCAAAAATCTTATTGATGCCTTTACTAAAACCTTTTGTACATTGTCATTGGCTAGCATGGCTCCACTCCTGAAACTGCAGGACATCGTCCTCTGACCACACCTCCCATCCCTCCAGGTTTATCACTCACCATTTGTGGATTCCTTGCCCTCTTAGGATCTCTCATCCCTCTACCTGTTCCTTTAATCCCAGCGCACCATCTCACTCATGGCTTTACTCCATTCCCTACCCGGCTGGAAGTTCTCTGTAACTGATACAGTCACCAGTCACAGACAGCCCTCTCCCCTATTTCACCCTTATGCTCTCCACCTGACCCACCCTAACCCTCTCCTCATCTCACCCCAGCCCTCTCCACCTGACCCATCCTACCCCTCTTCACCTGTCTCACCCTAACCCTCTCCACTATCCTACCCTAAGCCTCTCCACCTGACCCGCCTTAACGCTTTCTCTCACCCCATAGACCTCTAACCATTTACTATTACTATTCCTATGCTTAAACGTTGTAGAAAAGCACAGAGCCGTGTAGGTTGGATGTACCGCAAAAACATGGCTTCCAATCTCAGTAAGGCACTTCAGTGACCCCCAACCCATAGTTTCCTTCCCCCACATCTGTTATTAGCACCCACCTCCTTCCCTGAAGTCTCTCATCAGATGCAATCCCCGTACTCACCTCTTTAATTCCATCCCCTTTTCTCTCCTTCAGAACCAGGACTTTGGTAGCACTTTGACTATCTTTCTTCATTCATAGCCAAACATGGTGAAAGGACTGTTTGTGCTTTTATACTGCTCATTACACATTGCTTGAAGTCTCTATTCCCACAGATTTCAATGGGCTTTCCCTGTTTCTCCTGCCTTCATGACCATTCCTTTTCAGTCTCCTCTGCAGACATGTTTAAATGCCCCTCCTGAAACGCTGCTGTTCCCCAGGCCCTGTCCATGGCCTTCCTCGCTCCACATTTTCTGTTCGGGTGCTCGTATCATTTCCATTGTGTTGATTACCATCTCCATTCATGGCTGCTAAGCTGCTACTTCTTGCTCAGCTCTCTCTCCCAAGTCCTAGTTACATTTCCAACTCCCTACTATATACCTGAATGCCCTATGTATACCTGAGATGCCTCAACGTCAGTAAGCCTACAAATGGAATCTTTGTTTCTCCCCACCCCAAACCCTTTCCTCCCAGTTTCCTCTGTTTGTGAATGGCACCATCCTCTACCTGGGCATGTCCATCTACTCTGTTCCTCTCATCCTCCACATACCCGGTTGACCAAGCCACGTAAGTGCTGTATCCTCAATAGCATGTGTGCTCCTTCTTTTCTCTCCCTCTTCTTGCAGTTGCTTTAGTTCAGGTCCTGGCCCTCTCTTGCTCGGGCTCTTTGCAATAGCCTCCCATGTAGCCCTCCACCTCCAGTTTCTCTCCCGTTTCATTCATTCTCTATGAAACAATACAGGTGATCTATCTGAAAGTAGAATGCCTTCCCCTCAACATCAATGATCCCCACCATCTGCAGGCTAATTCACAAGCCCCTCAGCATGGCACGCAAGGACCTCATGACCTGGCCTGTGTCCTACGTTCCCGTCTCATCTCCCCTGGTGTTCCTCATGCAAACCTTGGACCCACCCACAGCAACTCTTGGAGTCCCCAAAAGAGTTTTATGTCTTTGTGCCTTTGCTAACTGTTCCCTCTACCTATAAAGTCCTTTTCCTTTTTGTCCACTAGCTGGGCACTGACTTATCTTACTACATTCCACTTTACAATCTGGTTTGTGAAACGTTTCCAGCCTTCCCAGAGGGAATCTCTCCATCGTGCCTTGTACACATACACCAGTTTATTGCATATATCAATTTACATGTGACTGCAAGTTCCCTGGGTCACACTCGTCTTTGGGCCCGTTGAATCAAACACAATGCCAGAACACCAGGCACGCGGTAGGCTCTCTGTGCATGGCTGTTTGCTTTTGCAGGCCTGCAGTGAGGGGTGTGCTGTGAGGCTACAGAAGAATGAGCTCTGTGGTTAGATGCCCTTGAATGCGAACCCCTACTCCCCTCTTATCAGCCATGGGACCTTGGACGATACTGTAACACGTCAATGACTGTAACTTCACCAAACTTTGGTTTTCATATCTGAAAATAAGATAATAACCGTGCTTATCTCATGGTATTGTTGGAGGATGAAATGAGACAATGCAAGGAAATGTTAGTGCTTGCACAATAAATACTAGTTATTTTCTCATTTGGGAGGGCAGGAGGGAGACGAGCCAGCTGAGCAGATAGAGGTGATTTCTGGTGGGAGGAAAGAACACTGAGGGTAGGATTTGTTGTATTGTATGCCAGGCAGAGGCCGGAAAAGACCGTTGTTACATATCTATCATGTGCTGCGCACTTAATGATGTGATCTAATTTAATTTTTACCACAATCTCACGAGTTTGTATTTCTATTTTATTTTACTGAAAATAAAAAATACAGTTCAGAGAGGTAGAGTACATTTCTCTAGGTCCCCCAACTTGTAACAGTGAAGCCAAGACTTGAGTTCACATCTGTGTGACTCAGGAGCTTGTGCTCTCTCTGCCACACCCCTGGCCTGTGACCCAGGAGTGCTCAGACAGAAGGGCCCGAGGCAGAGACGCCAGAACTAAACAGCAGGTCTCAGGACTCTAGCTATGCCCAGGGATCTCAGCACATCTTCAAGCTCCGGGAACTCCCTCTCTCCCCTCTGCACCTGCACACCATCTGATTTCTCCAAAGAGGTCCCTGGTCATGACTCAGCTGGGTGCTGTCCAGCCCCACCTTCCAGACCTGGTGGGAGAGACTGCTGAGGTAGATAATGTCTTTTAAAATGTAATTTATTTTAATGCACTGCTGTATTGTTACTAACATGTGCCCTGTTGTGTGTGCCTCTGAGTCTGCTGATTATAGAAACTCCCTAAAGAAAATGTCTAAACCCAGCCACCTGTTACTTTTCTGAATAAATGGGATGGGGTTTAAGCCATCTGGCCAGGGGCTGGCGTTTGTGGCCTCAGTGCCTGTAGTTTGGATCCCAGTCTTCCGAGAAAGTGTCAGGAAGCTGATCCCTAATCCTGCAGGAGCGGCATTGAGGATCTTCTGTGCCGAGGATCCCTCTGTTCCCATGCTTCCTGCACCCCACAGCCTTGGCATGGTGGAACAAAGCTGCCAACATCTGCATGGGAATTTCTGTGTGTATGTGGGCAGATTTGTCATATTATGAAAAAGACAGTTCAGAAGAAAGCAAAAAAGAAGACTGGTAATAAGTATTCTTCAGGGTAAGTGACTAGGGAGTCTTGTAACAGATTGCTGGTGTCTGGGGACAGAGGGTCAAGTCACAACTCAACCCTCATCTGACTGGTATACAGAGAAAGTGCTTAATATGCTTAGGTAGGAGCTCCACGTACTGTCTTCCAGTTCTGACATTCATCTTCCCTTCTCTTCCCTCCCACAACAAAGTTGTCACTGAGGGGTTCCACTGGGTTCCCTGCAGGGAGCCACCTTCCTCCTCCTCTCTGTCACTCAAGCCTCACTTCAGTGTTCCTGCCCAAAGGCAAGCGTGTGACCCACCTCTGCCCTGTCACACTGGGTTGTAGCCCCATGTGCCTTTCATATTTCTGAGGGCCACAAACCAAATCTTAAGGCAGCTTCCTCATTTTTTAATAGGATCATGGGGGAAAAAATCAATCTACACATCTGATGTTAAGAAGTTCTCTTTGTTGAGCATGGTGGCTCATGACTGTAATGCCGGCACTTTGGGAGGCTGAGGTGGGCAGATCACTTGAGGTCAGGAGCTTGAGTCCAGCCTGGCCAATATGGTGAAATCCTGTCTCTACTAAAAATGCAAAAGTTAGGTGAGTGTGGTGGTACATGCCTGTGATCTCAGCTACTCAGGAGGCTGAGGTGGGAGGATTGCTTGAACGGGGAGGCGGAGGTTACAGTGAGCTGAGATCGTGCCACTGCACTCCAGGCTGGGCAACAGAGTGAGACTCTCTCTCAAAAAACGAAAAGAAAAGAAAAGAAATTTCTCTTTGAGTCTGTTGGCTTGGAGAGGCCCTTCTGGGACAGGAAGTCAAAGGTCTTTTGTGCTGTTGTGTGATGTGAGGCCTTTGGACTATGTGTGTCTAAGTGCAGCGACTAGTGCATTTAACAAGCATTGGGTGAAAAAAAAATAAATCATTTTACCAAAAGGACACATGCACACATATGTTAATCATAGCAGTTTACTATTTGCTATATTCACAACAGCAAAAACATGGAATCAACCAAGGCACCCATTCATGGTGGATTGGATAAGGAAAATGTGGTACATATATACCATGCATACTATGCAGCCATAAAAAGAATGAAATCATTTCCTTTGCAGGAACATGAATCCAGCTAGAGGCCATTACCCTAAGCAAATTAACACAGGAACAGAAAACCAAATATCTCACGTTCTCACTCACAAGTGGGGGTGAAAGACGGATACTCACGGACATAGAGACGGCAGCAGTAGGAACTGCGGACTACTAGACAGGGGAGGGAGGGAGTGGGCAAGGGCTGGAAACTGTCAGGTACTATGCTTAGTACCTGTGTGATGGGTCATTCGTACCCCACGCTTCAGCATTATGCAACATACCCAGGTAGCAAACCTGCACACAGGCCCCTTGAATCTAAAATTAAAGTTTAAATTATAAAAAAATAAAGAAAAGAAGTAGTGGAGAGACAAGGGAAGTCCTCGCTTTCCTCAGGAGGGACATGCAGAGTGGAGAGAGCACTGAGCCTGGCTTGGGTCCTAGTCTCTGCCTGGCTGGCCCTGACCTTCTGGGACTAGGAAATCAGAAGTTCAATGAATATCATGGCCTTGGTGGAGCCCAGGTTATCGTTTTGCTTTAGGTCCAGCTGTGATATCCAGGACCTTCCCATCCATCATCAATCCATCAGCCCATCTTTCTGTCCATCTTTCCATCCATCTGGACTTATACCTTTTCCAAATTAGTAAAAAAACCTGCCATCCTCAGGAGAGTCTGAACTTTGACGAAGGTTGTAAGGCTTTTCAGCCCACCCCCTCCAGCCTTGTCTCTGCTGAATAGGTCTTCTTCATGGTCTTCATCCTGTTGAAAAGGCCATGTTATGACCTCCCAGATGAGGCATGTGGTGACCCACCACCTCACACTCTCCGCGACCTTGACCCGTCTACCATGCCCATCTCCCACTGGCTGTGTCCAGGTAAATGTCCCTTCTCATCTGTGCTTCCTTAGCATCTTCAGTTTACCCTAGGAAGACACCTGTCAGGTAAGGCCATGAGTGTCATCTCAGATTAGACAGGTCTGCTCATGGTCCATGTCCCTGGGTTTTAGCAATTAAAAAAAATACACAAAATGCTTGTCCAAAATGGCAAGAAACACTTTATTCAAGGTTATTGCAAGAGGGAAGAGAGAGTAAACTCAACTCCAAATGCAAAAGGGACAAGTGGGGATTTATAGCCAATGACAGGGGGAGGAAGTAGATGGAAAATCACTAAGAGGAACTTGGTTGGGTCTCCAGGGTGTGGAGAAGAGAAACTTGATTAGATTTCAAGACTGGAGAGTTCTCAATAAACTGGCTCAGCAGGATTATTTGCTAAAACTGGAGTCTGGTGGCCAAGGGTGGGGGCTCATTGGAGCCTGAACAATGTTTGGTCGGGGAGGGAGTCCTTGCCATGGATGGAGCAGGAAGCTGGTGCGGTGGTTGAGGCCAGTCCTTGGCATCCGTCATGGGGCCATCCAGGTGGCTGGAACCTCCTGCACAATCCTGATCAATGGGTATCCCTAAAAATGGCAGCCTCTGCCCATGCAGAAGCCTCATACACTGATCCGTATTGGTTGTGGGTACCATAGCTGCTCTGGGGTGAGAGGGGATACATTTATTTTTCCCTTCATGCATCAGTTGAGCCTGGCTTCATGGTCAACCTACCCCTGTCAGAGCTCTGCATTCAGGCTGGGTCGCCTGAGTTAGCCCATATCCAGCCATTCTACAAGTATAGGCTTCCTTCCCAATGACAAAGGGTGTGAAAGTGGGAAATCCCAAGGAGGCATTTTGGGAAGGGTTGTGGAGAGGGAGGCAGACAATACTGCTCCCGGATGGCCTGTGTTGGCTGGGAAATGTGTTGTTCCATTACAGGTTTCCTAGGCCTTGGAGCTTATCTCTCTTGTCCAGGTAGAATTTCAAAGCCTGCTAGAGCAGAGAATCCTGGGACAGAGGCAAGAACATGTCATAGGTTTTTATGGCAGAGTCATCCTTGGAATTTTAATTACCTTATCATCATCACACTATTATATATTTACCTATCCTAATGACGAGATTACACATTCAATTAGTATGTAATTACTAGTTCTATTACTTAAAGAAAAATACTTGGGGATAATTACACAATTATGAAATACAATTAGAAAATGACATATCATTAAATGTAGAAAAGCTTTTGAAACACTCCTCCAACCCTCCCACCCCACCCTCCTGTGCAAAAGATTTCTTGTATTTATTCTCTCTCCTCTTTCTCTTCTTCAAGTACAAGTACAGCCCAGTCTGGTCCAGTGTGATCAAGGGGTGGGTATTTCCCTGGAGAACACAGGACATTGTATCTGAGAGATGCAACCCCTTATGGCCTCTTGGGGATTTAGGGACAGCTCAACTTTGGAGACTCTGCCTGAGGTTCTGGAACCACAGGGCATTTCTGCAGGCCATAGGTGATAGTTATCCAACCTTCTCTGCTACCCCATCTACTGGGAGTTCAGTAAGGGAGGGAGCAGGGCAGGGCCTGGCAATTCCAGGGGCTGAATGTTGTAGGCTGAGCTCCCAAGAGGCCCCAGAGGCAGGCAGATGATCAGAGGCTGTCTCACACATGGCTACAGTGTTTCACTATTTTGATAACACTTTCACATTTCCCAGCTCCTTTAATCCTCAGCACCATCTCATGAGATAGGGAGATGGTTAAGTGTTCTTACTCCCTTTCTTGGAACTCCCTCTTCCTTTAATCTCTGTCTCCACTTCTGGCTTTCGTCTTTAGTTCTCTGATTACCCATCTCAGTCTTCTTTGTGGCTTCTTTTTCATCCTCGGCTTACAGATTGTTTTATTGCTCTCCAGACTTCCATCCTCTTCTGTTTTTTGTTTGTTTGTTTTTTTTTTTTTCTCTCTCGGGCAGTTCAAATGGGATGGAGGGGCAGTTATGAGGAGGGTGTGTGGGAACAGGGAAAGAGCCATATGGTTCCAAGAAGCCGTGGTGGCAAAGCCTGGCCCCTGCAGACACGTCGTTCTCCTTTCCTCCAGGCCATATAGTTGATAGTATCTCCCCCAGGCTTCACCGCTGCTCTGTGTGGCATATGATTATGGGCTGAAGTAAGGCACTCTGCTGCCAGGCTTGACCCGTAAGACTTCCCTCTCAGTGCTTCCCTTTCTCTTCACCCATGTGCAGGCTGTACGTTGCTGTCCAGGATAACCTTTGAAATGGCTTTGAAGCAGACAGGGACCCTGCCATCTCTGGAGCAGAGTGCTCATTGTCACTCGCCTTGCCACTACTTAGAGTTTATATGATAAGAAAAATTTCATTGTATTAAGTTACGAAAACGTTTCTCTGTTTATCTGATATAGCAGACCCTTATAGATGAAAACAGCCTGCTAGTAGGAAATACATTCTGGACCACAAGATTGGAATTGGTAGTATTTTCGTGCTTTCCTCTGGCAGGTCCACATAGGAAGCCAACTTACGAAAGTTGTCTAGTCTAGTGGATGTCACGGTGGCCTCCCTGACATCTGGTAATTATCGCAGTTTTGCCCAAGCCTTGCCCACCCAGCACATGTAGTTGAGGGGCTGCTCCCACCCTCAGCTTCAAGGTTGGGCTTAAAGGGCCTAAGAGTAACCTCACTCCCTTGGCTTTTGGAATCCCGGCCAATGTGAATTGAACTAGTCCTGGCCTCAGGACTAGCCCAGAAAAAGCTATGACCCAATTTTGTCTAATGAGACGGGGGTCCAAGTTTATTGGGATCCTCTTGGAAAGAGACTTCTTCACTCTAAAGAGAGCTGTAGAAACTATGTTGCAGATGCCTTCAGAATTCTGAAAACAGAAAGCAAAGATCCAGACACTGTCCAAGCAGAAAGTATGGGGAGCACGCCCTGACCCTCAGACTCAAGTGCCCTGGCCCCTGGAGAGGTGTGTGCCTGCGGGGACTTCTCCATTTCCTCCGCTTGCTGTACTTCCAAGCTCACTGAGCATCCAGCTTGGCGCGCTGTTGGCTTCAGTTGCCAGAAAACCCGACCCAACTCAACTGAAAACAGTAACAGGAATTTATTTGATCATATAACTGAAAAAAAGGCCAGGTTGGAAGATGGCTCGGACTTGGCACTGGCTTGATTTATCTGAGATGCTCTCAGCACGTTGTCTCTCCTGTAGGCTGCTGTTAAGGTAGCTGTAGCAACGCCAGGCTTCCTGGCCAAAGGCGAGGTCCACAGACAGGAGGTTACAGCAGCCAGGCTGACGGACGTTTTAGGCTTTCTCAGATTCCTCAGGCACAGACATCTCATTTTATTCCCACAGTGAGCTCTTCACATTCATTGTGCCTGTATAGTACTATTTAGTTCTTAGGAGGGTGGCTGCATCTTTCTATTTTCAGGTTCTTAGGCAGAATGGGCATCTCGCTCTTGCTTCCATGCATGGCCAACACAGGTTGGATTCTCTCTGACTGATCTCATCCTCTCCTGTGGTTTAGGCTATCACTTGTCCATTGATGACCCTGGAACTTACAACGACAGGGTGGATTCCTCTCCAGGATCTTTCCCGTCTTCTCTGGTTCAACAGCTGTGGGGCAGCTCTCAGTGTACACTGAGCAAGAACTTCAAACACAGAGTATCCAGATGGGGGACTCCTCATCGACTCTTAAGCAAGCATTTTCTAACTTGGGTAGGGGGGCTTCTGTTTATGTAGTTACCCAAGCTTAAGTCCTTGACACTGTCTTTGCCTCTGCCCTTGCTTTTCCCGGCATGTTTAGTAGTTTACGAAGTTCTCTGATGACATTTTCTAAATAAGTTTCTAATTGATCTTCTCTTCAATGTCTCAGTGGTCATAATCTAAGCTCAACCTCTTCTCATGTTTCACCTGGACTATGGAAATAGTTTCCTAACTTGTCCCTCGGCCTCCAGTCTTGCTTTTCTCAATTCCATTTTGCGGAAAACCCATAGGTCGGCCTTCCTATGATACAAATGTTCATTCTTTGGCTTACAGTCCCTTCATTGGCTCTGCATTTCTGCTAGAGAATCAGATATAAATTCCTTAGGCTGACATTCAAAGTTGTTCACATCTGGCCCTGACTCCAATCTCTTTTTCCACCATGATGTCCCTGACACCTGACTTCCCAGCCGTACTGACTTAGTCACTCCTCTCTGAGTACATGCTACTGCATCATGGCTAGGGACTTTTCTACATGCTTAACTTCCTGCCTAAGAGATTCTTTCTCCACTCCCTTCAACTCATGTCCTCCTAAGTCTTTGCGCTCTTGTAAGTGGAGCAGTGCGTATCTTTTCCCTCCTCAGTGCACCCTCTTTCACCCTTCCTCTTGCAGTGAGAAGCTTCCTACTCCACTCCCCACCACTTATTCATACCTTCCATAGACTCACTCACTCCACTGCTGTTATTTGCTCTATGCCTGTTTCCTGCACTGGATGATAAATACCTTTCAGTCATTCTATCAGCTCATATTTATGAAACACTGAGCATGTGCCGGACACTGTGTGGGTGCTGGGGACAAAGAGATAAACCATGTTAGTTAAGGCTCATATGCTGCTTACTACATGCTAGGCACTACCCAGAGCTCTCTGGATGTATTAGCTTAAAGGGCAATCATTTGTGGGGAGTCTTGAGAGAGAATGTGACCTGTGTTGGCCACATATGGGGGCAAGAGTGAGGTGCCCCCAGATTCTTTTCCCAATAACTTGGAAATAAGGGAAATACAGTCACACTTTTAAGAGTTAAATATAATACACAGGCACAATTATTTTTGTCATCTAGTTGGTGGGAGAGGCAGGGCTTGAATTCACGTCTTTAAACTCTAAATCTTATATCCTTTCTGCTGTGTCACACCTGTTTCATTCAACCTCCTTCCAGCTTCCTCACTTGTTACAAGGTGGTAGTGATAATACCTTGCTTTTTTACCTCATTTGGTTTGTGAAGATCCAGTACAATGGTGATAAAGCCTTGCAAGCTATTAAAGCTCAGTACAAATGCTGATTGTCTGTACATTAATCTATTCATCTACACACATCTATATACGCATCTAGGGAACCTTATCTATTCATCTACACACATCTATATACCTATCTAGGGAGCCTTATCTATTCATCTACACACACATCTGTATACGCATCTAGGGAGCCTTATCTATTCATCTACACACATCTGTATACGCATCTAGGGAGCCTTATCTATTCATCTACACACACATCTATATACGCATCTAGGGAGACTTATCTATTCATCTACACACATCTGTATACCTATCTAGGGAGCCTTATTTAACATTTATTTTTGCTTAAAATAAGACATCTCTTAACGTCACTCAACCTCTAGTGTTCTGAATTGTACAAGAAATGCTGTTGCCTCCATGGGGTCAAGAGTCTTTGGTCATTTTCTGATACCTCTTGTCATCTGAGGCTTAGATCATTTATAATTAAGTGGGTCATTTGAACCTGCCTTCCCTGGAAGAGTTTTGGTTTCCTCTTTACTCTTTCACTGTTGTATGCACCTCCAAGCTTTTCCATCTCTTCTTCAGGCAAAATTATGCCAAATACCCAATTTCTGTTTCTTTCCATGGGAGGAGAAAGAGGAGCTGAGATCTGCTGGAGGTTGACCAGAAGGCCCTTCCTAGGGCCTTACCTAGAGCTGGTTCCTCTTGACTTCCATTCACACACTCAGCCCTGGGTTAGAAAACTTTTTAGGCTCACAGGCAGAACTCTGCCTTCCTCAGGTGGCAGAATGAGGCAGCAGGCAGGTCTGCTGGGTTCTTTGTCCCTGCAGGAAAGGCATTAACTTCAGTGACAGCCCAGTAGTCTGGGGGCCACTGCACCCCATGAAGGCTCGTAGAGCAACCCAAACTCAGGGCAGAGAGAGATAGGCTCATCTCTTGGGATTGGCAGAGGGTGGGGTGGGGTGGGGAGCTATATAGAGAGGGTCTCTTCTCATCTTTTACAAACAGACTCAGTCTCATCTAATGCAGTTCAGTTGGCTGGAAAATGATGGAAAGTTTAACAAGCTCAGCCTGGGGGCAGCGAAGAGGGAGCACAGGTTATGCCTAGCATCACTCCTTCCCTTCAGGGCAGGCTGGGGGACCAGGTCTTTCCCTGGCATTTGGCTGTGGATTCTAGAGAGCTTCTGACTTTTTGGGCTTTAAGCTGGCTTCCCACAGTGACCCTCAGATATATATATTTTTTATTATACTTTAAGCTCTGGAGTACATGTGCAGATCTTGCAGGACTGTTGCATAGGTACACACATGCCATGGTGGTTTGCTGCCTCCATTGCCCTGTCATGTAAATCAGGCATTTCTCCCAATGTTATCGCTCCCCAACTTCCCCATCTCCCACTATCCCTCCCCTAGCTCCCCACCCCACAGCAGACTCCAGCGTGTGATGTTCCCCTCCCTGTGCCCATGTGTTTTAATTGTTCAACACCCGCCTATGAGTGAGAATGTGGGGTGTTTGGTTTTCTGTTCTTGTGTCAGTTTGCTGAGAATAATGGTTTCCAGATTCATCCATGTCCTTACAAAGGACATGAACTCATCATTTTTTATGGTTTCATAGTATTCCATGGTGTATATGTGTTACATTTTCCTTGTGTAGTCTATCATTGATGGGCATTTGGGTTGGTTCCAGGTCTTTGCTATTGTAAACAGTGCTGCAATGAACATACGTGTGCATGTGTCTATAATAGAACAATTTATAATCCTTTGGCTATATACCCAGTAATGGGATTGCTGGGTCAAGTGGAATTTCTATTTCTAGGTCCTTGAGGAATCGCCACACTGTCTTCCACAATGGTTGAACTATTTTACACTCCCACCAACAGTGTAAAAGTGTCCCTATTTCTCCATATCCTCTCCAGCATCTGTTGTCTCCAGATTTTTTAATGATCACCATTCTAACTGACATGAGATGGTGTCTCAATGTAGTTTTGATTTGCATTTCTCTAATGACCAGTGATGATGAGCATTTTTTCTTTTTCATATGTTTCTCGGCCACATAAATGTCTTTTTTTGAAAAGTGTCTGTTCATATCCTTTTAAGCAAAAAGAACAAAGCTGGAGGCATCACGCTACCTGACTTCAAACTAGATTACAAGGCTACAGTAATCAAAACAGCATGGTACTGGTACCAAAACAGAGATATAGACCAATGGAAAAGAACAGAGGCCTCTGAAGTAATGCCACACAGCTACAATTACCTGATCTTTGACAAACCTGACAAAAACAAGCAATGGGGAAAGGATTCCCTGTTTAATAAGTGGTGTTGGGAAAACTGGCTAGCCATGTGCAGAAAGCTGAAACTGGACCCCTTCCTTACACCTTACACAAAAATTAACTCCAGATGGACTAAAGATTTAAACTTGAGACCTAACACCATAAAAACCCTAGAAAAAAACCTAGGCAACACCATTCAGGACATAGTCATAGGCACAGGACCACTCTCAAACAGAAGCAATGGCATCACCAAAAGCAATGGCGACAAAAGCCAAAATAGACAAATGGGATCTAATTAAACTTAAGAGTTTCTGCACAAGCAAAGAAACAATCATCAGAGTGAACCGGAACCAACAGAATGGGACCCTCAGAAATATTAAGGGAGTTCTCCCATCTTCCATTTTCTACCTTCAGGTTTTCATTTTCTAAAAGTTTTGTTTTTTTAACAATTGCCGTGACAGCAGCTCCGAGTGTGTCAAGGACAACAAAGAGTCCAGGGGTGCTCCTTGGAATAGAAATCATCCTAAATTGCAGATCCAATCCCATCATTTGCTCCTCTCCTGCTCCTCACACACTGAGGAATCTTGAGATACCTTTAGGAGATATCCAAACTCCTTACTGCGCCTGCAATCCAGCACTCAGCCATGGCCTCCTTTTTCAATCTCTTTGCTCACTAGCCCTCCCTCTTGTCCTCTGTTTCAGCTAAACTGAGTTTCTTTCAATGGCATAGACTATGGCAGTGCTTGTCCCTCCCAGAGTGTAGGGCAAGCAGCCTGGACACCTATTCCTTACCCTATTCCTTACCCCATCCCTGGCCAGCTCCTCTTCCTTCGGTTCAGACATGGCTTCCTCCAGGAACTGCCTCCTGCCTTGGGCATCGGGTCTTCCCTGCTCTCTTTACATGCTCTATACCTCAACTTGTGTGTGGCTAAGAAAACATCCCAGGTGTTTTAAGATCACAAATTTGCTTGTTCACTTCCCCATTAAAACAGTTCTAATAGGACAGGGGCTGCTGAAACCCTTGACACTGATTATTAAATGCTGGATGAATGGAAACCTGTTCACATTGGAGCTCTCTGGGCTTCTGGGGGAGCCACAAGGTGGTGGCTACTAACATTTGTACTTTCTAGTGGGGTGGTGCTTAGTTTCACCCCCCTTTTCTCTGACATCTGACTCCTATAATTGCTTTGCACACACAAAGCCACTGTGCTGCTGGAGGGAACTCCAGCCTCTTCAGGGGCTCTTGGAAGGTCTGAAATTCAGCATTTTTGTTTTGTCTCTCAGTATTTGTGTGAACAAGGCACCCTGGGGAGGGCATTGCTTCTAGGCTCAGAATAATGGCTTGCAGAGACTCCCTAGGGCAGGCCTGAAAGAGAACAACTCACTTGATTTTTTTGCTAACTGATGTTTTTCTGCTTCTAGCAGTTGATGAAAGCTTTCCAGTTCTGCAGAGAGATCTGTGGGGAGAGTGGTCCTGTGGCCACCCAAAGGCTACCCCATTGGCCGAGCTTCTGAGCAGGGAGGGGGTGGACTGGGAGGACACAGGGCTGGCTCTGTAGCTCACAGCCCTTCTGCTGGGGTGGGGGTGGAAGCAGGTGTGGGGATGAAACAGCTGCTCCCTTTAGCAAGTTTGGGAAATAAAACACTGTTGATGTTATGGTGCAGACCAAGATGAGAGGCCACTGTGGAAATTTCAAAGCCAGTCCCTGAAGGAGGTAGGCAAGGTCAGCCTAAGGTGGCAGCTACTTGAAGGAGTTCATCCCCTGAAACTCATGGTGCTGGCCTCCCTGGGTCGTGTTCCTTAGGATGTTAAAGTGGTTAACTTTGAGCCCTAGGCCTTTGCAGGCAGCAAGGTTACCATGTGCTTGGTTTTGAACTGAACAGTCTGGTATGAGGAAAAAAAACTGAACATATAAAGATTTGTTTCCTTCTTTTGAGACTGGAGTGCAGTGGTGTGATCTTGCCTCACTGCAACCTCAACCTCCCAGGTTCAAGAGATTCTCCTACCTCAGCCTCCCACATAGCTGGGATTACAGGCGCCCACCACCATGCTCGGCTAGTTTTTGTATTTTTAGTAGGGATGGGGTTTTACCATATTGGCCAGGCTGGTCTCAAACTCCTGACCTCAGGTGATCGACCCACCATGGCCTCCCAAAGTGCTGGGATTACAAGTGTGAGCCACCTTGCCTGTCCCATCCCGTTTTTTCTTTTTTTCCAAATCAAGACAGGATTTTATTTTGCATGATGTGACTTCTGTATATACAACCGGTGTCTTCAAATGCCAAATATAAACTGTAGTGGTAATAGTTGCCAATTTGCTGTCCATCTTTGTCTTTTTGGTTTGGCGTGCACATATTATATCAAGAGTGACGGGTATTTTTGTTGTTGTTGTTGAGAACCATCTGTCACCTCTAACAGGAAAGGCATAAAAACCCTACAGCAAATTCTTCCTTCTAATAATCACTTGCTGGTGATAGTGGGACATGTGAATTCCAAATGTTGATATTTAGAACCAAGTATTTGTGGTGCTTTGCTAGGAATGTCCTCTATGTGTCTTTATTAAATAATAATAAAGTTAATTATTGGTGAGGAAATAAGAGATAAATAAAGGAAAAGAGAATTCTGCTCTGCCTCCTTCAGGGGAGAGAGAAGAGCTCTGGGTCTGGGAATTAGAACTGGGAAGTTCTCCTGGAGGCAGAGATCAGAGATCTGCAAGAGGTAGTGAAGACTCGGTAAAGGGATGAGTAAGACAGGTTCTGGAGAAAGCCCTTTGGAGGCAGGAGGACAGGTCAGGGCAGGCCTAGACTGGGAGAAGAAGATGGAATGATTTCCTAAGCAGGGAAATAAGAACTAGATGGAGGTCATAAACAGAGACATGGTTCCCTCACTCAACAACCTTAATGCTATGGCTAGGATATTAGGGACCTTCAAGACTGGCCTTCCTTCCTTCTTGTCTTCCTTCATCTCTGTTTTTTTCTTTTGTTCCTTCTTTCCAGAGGAGGAAACAAGCCTAGAAACTTGAAGAGCAGCCTGAAGTCATACAGCTGATTAGTGAAAGTCAGCAGAAAGCTGGCTGTGTCTCTGATGAGGTTGTGAGTAGGGGTAGGTGAGAGGATGGTTCGAGGAAGCATCAAAGAGTGATATTTGAGTTTGGTGAGGAATGTCCAGGCAGGCAGAAGAAAAGCAGGGCTTTTAGAATAGGATTGGTGTTGCTTCATTCTATATTCCTGGCCTCCTTTAAGTTCTGAGGTTTTCTAGAAATGATGAAAATACTTCTTGCTTTTGGTAATTTGGGGAATTTTCTTAAGAAGGGAAAATTAAGCAACTCTGAAGGGGAAAAAAAAGACTTCTCAAGATGGGCTCAAAGGAATACTTTTAGACCTAGGTCTATACAGCTTATAGGAGCTACATCTCCTATCATGTACGTCCAGAGGCCTAGTGGGTTGAATGGTGATCCCCCACTGGAAAACACATATTCATGTCCATATTCCCGGAAATGTGAACGTGACTTTATTCGGACAAGGGGTCTTTGCAGACATAGTTAACTTAAGGATCTCAAGATGAGGTCATTCAGGGTGGTTCCTGAAACCAATGACAGGTGTTCCTAGAAGAGAAAGAGGAAGATTAGAGATGCAGGCATGTAGAAGAAGGCCACATAAAGATGGGAACAGGGATGGAAGTGATGCCACCAGAAGTCAAGCAGTGCTTTGAGCTACCAGAAGCTGGAAGAGGTAAGGGAGGGAGGGTCCTCATCCTTGATTCTGGACTTCCAGCCTCCCGAACTGTCAGAGAAATACACACACACACACACACACACACACACACACACACACACACACGCACTTTTTTTTTGGAGACAGGGTCTTACTTTGTTACCCAGTCTGGAGTGCAATGGCATGGTCATAGCTCACTGTAACCTCAAACTCCTGGGTTCAGGCAATCTTCCCACCTCAACTTCTTGAGTAGCGAAGTAGCTACAGGCATGAGCTACAAGCCTGGCTAATGTTAAACATATTTTGTTAGAGGTGAGGTCGCCCGGGCTGCCATCTGCAGTCCTAGAAATGGCAGCTCTAAGAAATAAATGTAAGATGGGACCATCTATTTTTTTCTTACTGTTTTTTCCCTTTGGATTCTTGTTTCTCTTCTTCCTAGGTTTCAGGACCAGCATGTCTAAATCAAACCCTCTCTGAACATCCAGATTCTCTGGAGTAAAGATTCAGCATCTCAGGAGGCAGCAATAAATCGTGGTAAAGAGTGCAGGTTCTGAAGTCACGTTGTGCAATGTTGGGCGAGTTATTTATTCTGTGCCTTGATTTTTTTTCAAACATAAAATGGGAACATTAATTTTGCTTAACTTCCCAGAGTGTTGGTGAGGACTGAAAATATATGTGTGTCCACACACACACACACACACACACACACACACACACACACACACAATATTTAATGAAAAATAATGAAAAAATTTACATATTCAACGTATGTTCCATATCATTATTTCTCCTTTGACAACATCAGATTATTACCAGGGTCATCACATAATTTTTTTTTCTTTTTGAGACGGAGTTTTGCTCTTGTTACCCAGACTGGAGTGCAATGGCGTGATCTTGGCTCACCGCAACCTCCGCCTCCTGGGTTCAGGCAATTCTCCTGCCTCAGCCTCCTGAGTAGCTGGGATTACAGGCACGCACCACCATGCCCAGCTAATTTT
>CAUYOR010006853.1:0-12978 GCA_963573925.1 Callimico goeldii | reverse complement strand
TACCCAGGCTGGAGTGCAATGGCGCGATCTCGGCTCACCACAACCTCCGCCTCCTGGGTTCAGGCAATTCTCCTGCCTCAGCCTCCTGAGTAGCTGGGATTACAGGCACGCGCCACCATGCCCAGCTAATTTTTTTTTTTTGTATTTTTAGTAGAGACGGGGTTTCACCATGTTGACCAGGATGGTCTCGATATCTTGACCTCGTGATCCACCCGCCTCAGCCTCCCAAAGTGCTGGGATTACAGGCGTGAGCCACCGCGCCCGGCCAAGAGTCTAGGTTTTAAACCAGAAGCGGCTAAAAACGTCTACACTGATTTTACTGCTTCAGACTGAATTTAGTTCACCTGCTGCCAAGAGAAACTGGCAGCTTGTCAAAGAAAAGTTACAGAAAATAAAATGAGTGGACACGTTGACTGCTGACTTCCGCTTCAAACTTGCTACACACACACACACACACACACACACACACAGTCATATGCATAAACATTTCAGTCACATTCTTTGATTTACATGTATGGTATAAATCAGAAAGCCACTGAGCATCTGCCTGGCTGCTTCCAGAAGAAACTGTGTTTGTTACAGCTTTCTAGTCTGGGGAGACAGACGAGGTAGCCCGCTGCCTCCAAAAGCTGACTGTGGCAGCTCAGGTGACTTTGGAGCCTGTTTCTCCCACTTCAGAATATTAACTTGTGGGCAGGGAAGGCCCGTTCTCCAAAACACTCTGTCCACGGGCGAACTCCTCAGCGATGGGTCAGCGCTCGGCCCCCCGCACCTTTGATTGCTTCAAGAGCCTCGCGCCTGACTGCTGTGCCATCCATCCACGCCCCTCACACTTCCTCTCCTCCTGTCTTCGGACCCAGTGTTGTGTGTCCTGGGACTGATGCCCTGGTAGGCTTCACTGGCTTCAAATTTCCACCCCCTCCAGAGCACAGCATTAGGGGGTCTGCTACCAGTCTCCACAAGCTGACCCCACAGGACAGGGACACCCTCTGCAGCACCCCCAGCTGCTCCGAGCCGTTGGAGTTGGGCCCCAGGGAGGAGGCCTGCAGAGAACTTCCTGGGAATGTGAGACGCCTGCCAGTTCCTAAATCCAATGAAACATTTCAGTCCTTCAACCCGCATCTCAATGAGGGTAATTCCAAATCTGTCTCTCGCCCAGACCTTTCATTTGAATTCCAGCCCTGGAGAGGGGCACAGAGGCCTTCTCTGAACTTGGCAAAGCAACTCCCACCATGGCCCCTTGGTCACTCTCAACCACAGTGTCCTAATTTATCTTCTCCAAAATGTTTACCAGCATCTAAAATTATGTTACTGACTTGTTCTCACGTATTGAATATCCCCCTACACTTCCCAAATTGCCACCGGGTGGCAGGTGATGTGAAATTCTAAGACAGTCACGTAATACTGCTTTACGGTCAAATAAAAGACGTGAATGGCAGTGAAGGCGGGGACTCGTCAGCTGTGTGTTCCTGATCCTAGAGTGGTACTTGGCACTAGTAGTTTCTCCAAAAATATGTGGTTGCTGATTCACCAGTCTACACCACAGAAGTGCGCTTGATACTTCCACCTGCACGTCTCTCAGAAACTACAAATTCAGTCCACAACTGAGTGCACGACACTTCTTTCTTACCATTCTGTCTGCCCACAAGCCAAGGGCACTGCTCTCTGTTCCACTCCAAATCCAAACCCCTGAGAAGCACCCTAACTTCTCATTCTCTGTGACCCCCACATCTCAGTTTGTACCGGTGACCTCATGGCTCCGGATCACGCATGCTTCTGAGACAGTCTTCTCTCTGGCTGGCCTCCCATTAGGCCCTCTTCCACATCATAGCCATAATTATTTTTTCTTAAAGGCAAATATGACTGGGCATGGTGGCTCATGAGGTCAGGAGTTCAAGACCAGCCTGACCAACATGGTGAAACTCCATCTCTACTAAAAAATACAAAAATTAGCTGGGGGTGGTGGTGTGCGCCTAAAATCCCAGCTATTCGGGAAGCTGAGGCAGGAGAATCACTTGAATCTGGGAGGCAGAGCTTACAGTGAGCTGAGATTGTGCCTCTGCACTCCAGCCTGGGTGACAGGATGAGACTTGGTCTCCAAAAAAATAAAAAAAAAAAGGCAAATATGATAAAGATGATCTTTTATTTAGAATCCCCCCAGTGCTCTCTGGAAGAGCACCTAAGGCCCTGTGTGAGTGGCCTCGGGCTGTCTTTTCCTTATGCTCTAGCTTTTTATTGGTGATTTAAAAAAATCTTGGAAACACCTCTCTTATTCCTCTCAGGGGATGGAGCTCACTTCCAAAACATTCAAAGTTGCAACAACCAAATTGCTAACAGTCCACCAGTTTAAGGGCTGAGAATATAAACTCTGCCTCTGGCTCTTGACACAGCCTGACTCAACATTAAAAATAAATTGGTTCCCCATCTAGATCAACTTGAAACATGAATTTAAAATGGGTATGCTAGGCTGGGCATGGTGGCTCACATCTGTAATCCCAGCAGTTTGGGAGGTCAAGGTGGGCGGATCACTTAAGGTCAGGAGTTCGGGACCAGCCTGGCCAACATGGTGAAACTTTTTCTCTACTAAAGAGACAAAAAAATTAGCTAGGCGTGGTGACAGGCATCTACTTGGGAGGCTGAGGCAGGAGAATTGGGGGAACCCGGGAGGCAGAGGTTGCAGTGAGCTGACATTGCCCGCTTGCACTCCAGTCTGGTCAACAGACTGAGACTCCATCTCAAATAAAGAAAAAAAGGGTATGCTAGTTGAAACTACTCACATTTTAAAAGGATGTCACATACATTTCAGTCACATTGTAGAGTTTTCTTATTTCCATTTACCTTGCATAATAAACTCCACCAATAAAAAGCAAGGAATTTACTATGCCATGTATATATTGAATTGTATTTTTTTTAGAAATGCAATTTCTTTCTGAGATTACTTTAATCCAAAGAATAATTGCATTATTCATGAGCCATGCTCTGTTCATTGGAAGCACTGGTCAATTATTACATGAGATCACATCGCCTTTCCATAAAGAGAAAAGAGTTCTCCTGTGCTGGTCTTTCAACCACAATTACCCCCTCAATCCAGTGACTTACAACACAGCAGCAAAGTTAATCATTTAAAACTAGAAATCATCTTTGAAAAGTCAACCAGTGGAAACATGTTTCTAACAACAATAACAGCTGGAGAGTGTACTTTAGAGGAATTCATAAGTGCCTCTGCAACAGGATCTGGATAAAGGTCATATTTTTAATTACTATGGGCACAAATTTTACAAATCACAGGCTGTCTTTATTGGTACAAAAAATTTATGAGAGGTGGAGCTTGGGGACATGTGAAATAATAGGGCTTTGAGTAGTTCCTCCAACTTTACAAATATTTCATCCTTAAGAAGCAGATGTTAACAACAATTCACCGAGGAAGGTAATTCGATATTCTACGATACTCACAGCATACTGTTTTAGAACCAAATAAAAGAAGTAAGTATCAACAGCCAGGAGCGGTTATTAAAATGGGCTCGATTTTTAACCCCTTATGTTGTCCAGGTCCTGCAGGCTAAAAGTTCTATGCATGACAATTCATTCTTTTATTTATTAATTCTGTCTGTCTAGAAGATTCTGAACCTGCTTCAGAGGGCACAGAATAGGAAACTGAGGACTAGAGTCCCTGGAACTCATGTCGTGCTGAGCACAGCAGCTCCCATCTAGCACATGCTTACCTGCCCCCTAACTGCTGCTTCCCTCATTCTCCTTGGCTGTGACCGCCTGGCAGATCTGTGTTCTGTGCTTCAGCTATGCCGACTGTCACATTCTCGGTTAGGTATAGAAGAGGTGGGTATAGAAGAGGTGGTTTATATAGTACTGCTCACAGTGCTCCAGGCCAATGCCACTCAGTATTCTAGGGCATCAAGATGTAATTTTATCCTGGGCACTTACAGCATGTATGCTGTGTCACAAATGTTCAAAGTTAATTATATATAATTCCATTCTTATATAGGAGTCTAATGGCTGCCCCTTTGAGGACTTATTATTTATTTATTTATTTATTTATTTATTTATTTATTTATTTTTGAGACAGAGTTTCGCTCTTGTTACCCAGGCTGGAGTGCAATGGCATGATCTCGGCTCACTGCAACCTTCACCTCCTGGGTTCAGGCAATTCTCCTGCCTCAGCCTCCTGAGTAGCTGGGATTACAGGCACGCGCCACCATGCCCAGTTAATTTTTTATATTTAGCAGAGACGGGGTTTCACCATGTTGACCAGGATGGTCTTGATCTCTTGACCTCGTGATCCACCCGCCTTAGCCTCCCAAAGTGCTGGGATTACAGGCTTGAGCCACCGGAGGACTCATTTATTTTGAGCCTAGCACAATGTAGATGACATGAAAAATGCATGATACACTGAATTTCACATGCAGGTTTAAGCAGGCCTGGCGATGGTGCAGTGGTTGTCTATGTTGGCATGAGATTAAGGCGCAGAGCTTTCTGTAAGGCTAGTTCACTGCTGAGGATACAGAACAATGCTAAATGTGGGGTAGACAGGGCCGGACGGTTTGGGCTGGGTGTAAGGATGGACAGGGCAGGATTCTCACTGGGAAAGGGCTGTGGTGAGACACTTGGTGTCACTCAAGGAACTGGAAGGAAATCTGACACAAAAGCAGATGGGCAGAGGCCCTGGAGGCCATGGTCTCCAGGCTGGGCTTTGGAGTCAGATGGGCCTGAGGTCAGATCTCAGCTTGTTGTCATTGGCTGCGTGACCTCGGCAAGTTATGAGTGATCTTTCAAAGCTTCTGGGTATCCTCTGCAGAAGGAGGCGGTGACTCAAGGATGGCTTTCTACCCGCATTTATTCAGGTTCTAAGTGTGGATCATGAGATGCTCCGTAGTGAGTCTGGACAGAGATGCGTTATCTAAACCCCATTCATTACTGAGTTCATATAGTCAGAGCTCAGGTAGGGAGGGGTACTGGTTATAATAACTCTCCTTGGAGTTGATATAACAATTAAATGAGATGATGTATGTGAATGGCAGCAGCTGGGACTTAGTAAGGTCTCAAAAAGCATTGTGACTGTTGCTGCTACAGCTACTACAACTATGACTACAATTATTAGAACTATTAGTCTGCTATTAGGACTCTCACAGAAAATATTATTTAAGTAGAAGGGAGGCCATTGCTCTGCTCAAAGGAGGTGGTTTGGCCTTGATTCAAGTAGTATGCATTGCTGAGCTGAAGCAGGAGAATCAGAATTACAGCAGCGCTCTGGGTGCCTGGTAAGGCTGCAGGACTCAGACGAACCAGAGGGTCAAAGCGGAAGAGCTGGTGACTCAAGGAGGTTACTGCAATAACTCAGTTACTACTAATAGGGGCCAGGGATGAATATGGTGGTTATGGAACTTGACAGGCATAATTCTAAAAACCATTTCAAAGGAAAAACTAGGGATAGAATAAAAACTAACAGGTGATTTCTGTGAGGATCAAAGACATGTGGCTGAAGATTCACAAGGGAAAAATGGTGAGCTGGCAAGAGAGACGATGAGCGTGGGAGTGTGGCTGTGAGCAAAAGGAAAAGCCAGACATGAACAGGGCTCTGAGCTGCCTTGTGTGTCCTGGGCCCATCTTTCCCCTCTGCTGTCTGGTCCTCCTCCACAGGCTCAGGCCTCAGACCTCACCTTTGTACCCACACCCTTCCCAATCTCATCCCTTCTTCTTGCCTTTAAAGACCATCTGTTTGCTGATTATGCAAGTCTTGACTTGGGTCGAACATCCCATTGGATGCTGAATCTCGAGCGATGGATTTTGACCCAAAACCTGCTGCTCCCACTGCACTCCCTGTCTCACTACATGGACAGCTCAGTCCTCAGTGACTCAGGCTGAATCCCAAGGTATCATCTTTCACTCTGCTCACTGTCTCATGCTGGCGTCTAACCCACATACCCCTCATATGTGCAGAGAGAGGTGGCTTCTCACTAATCTCACCACGGCCACTGCTGGTGGAAGCCTCTGTCATTTCTGATACGGGTTAGCACAGGAAACTTCTGTGCCATCTTCACTCCGGACTTCTCTCTTTGTGCTTAGAACTCTTCAATCCTTTCTCATCTTACCCTAAAGAACAGCAGAGACCCCCATGAAGTCTGACAGGGTCCTCTGAACCCAGGGCCCTGCTATTTCTCTGCACCCACCCTGCTCTTCTCCACACTCACTGGGCCCTGGCAGGTGACATCCACTGCTGTCTAATCAGCCACTTAGGAGTCGTCTCAGGCCTGTGCATCTGCAGCTCAGTCTGCCTGGAACTCCACTCCCCAGATATCGGTGTAGCCGCCCATCCCAGTTCCTCTGGATCTATATTCAGTTATCATCTACTGCAGAGGCCTTCCCTGACCACCTTCTAGACTGCAGGAACACCATTCCCCACCACTACCTGCCCCAGCCTCCATCACCTGCTCCATTTATTCCACAGCAAGTGCTATCTCATTTCTGTATATTTACTTCTTTATTAATTGCTTGCCCATTTCCACTACCAAAGTGCAGGTTCTGTGATGGCAGAGGGTGTGGTACTGTATACAGCAACATCATCAACATCTAGAACAGTGCCTGGCAGGTTAAGGATTGAATAAACATGTGGTACAAGTAGGCTGGTGTGGTGGCTCCCGCCTGTAATCCCAGCACTTTGGGAAGCCAAGGCGGGAGGATCACCTGAGGTCAGGAGTTCAAGACAAGCCTGGCCAACAAGGTGAAACCCAGTCTCTACTAAAACTACAAAAATCAGCCAGTCATGGTGGTGCGTGCCTATAATCCCAGCTACTCGGGAGGCTGAGGCAGAAGAATTGCTTGAACTCAGGAGGTGGAGGCTGCAGTGAGCCGATATCGTGCCATTGCACTCCAGCCTGGGCAACACAGCGAGACTCCATCTCAAACATAAACAAATGACAAAAAGCAAACAACAAAAAAGTGTGGTACCAGTAAATACTTAACAAGTAAGTATCCTATTTCTGTATAGAAGAATGAGGAAAGAGCTGCACAGAGGAAAAACTCGTAACGTGAATGTTAGCTTAAAAACGATTCTTCAGTAAGCCATCAGGGATGGAATGAAGAGATTTAATAAGTGCAAGTAGAGGGGGTTCTAGGAGGAACGTGCAATTTTGTGATGAGATTCAGCCTGACTGCACCCTGCCTGTGCCGACCTGGATGCAGACAGCCACCGCCTCCACTGCGGAGGGCATGCATGTCTTCACCCACTCGCCTGGACTTCAGCAGCCTCCACAGTGACAGCAATGGATGGGAGACGACTTTGTTGTTTTGAGAGGTGGTGGTGGCGGTGGTATTTTTATTTGCTTCCTTGTCTTGGAAGTATAGGGCCTCCCGGTGAGGGGCAGACAGTGGCACGTGGCGGTGGCACGTGTGGCAGCCTCCGGGGAGTTAAACCCTAGCTCTGCCACCGGACCTCTGTGTCTGTTTCCTCCTCTGTCATATGAGAATACGAATGTGGGTTCCTAATCTGCATCTGAAATCCGAGGTTCCAGAACTTGTCGGATTTTAGGAAGGTAATACAGGGTATAGGCCGCATTTTATGTAGACCCGCAGCAGGGTCTGATTGAACACATGGGTACATCTGTAGTGAAATATATGAATGTTTTTACCTAGTGGAATAAATCAAGGAAATAAACAGCCCCACTGCAGTTCATGCCAGGATTTGCCACCAAGAGTGCAGGTCAGGCAAGTTTTGTCTCCAGATGAGACAGAAATACTAGATTTTATCTTACTGTCAGGTTACTGTGTTTAACAACTACTGTTTTTTATTAAAATTTATTAAAGGATTTCACCTTATGTATGATTTTAATAACAATATTCCATTATATTTGGTCTAAATTAAACTCTGTCCTTCTCCCTCCATGCTTCCCTTTCCTCCTTCTTTCCTAGGATTCTCTAAGCTCCCAACAGCCAGCCCGGGGCTAAGAGGGTGGACGGTGGACCCTGAGGAGCAGCCCCTGGGAGAGAGGCTGGGACACCGCAAATCGGGAAGTAAATTGCATTGACTTTGGCTCCACCCTTAGCTGGCACGAGAATCAACAGAACCCAGAGGCCAAAGCATTGCTTCTAGGAGCTGCGTTGCTGCAGCTTCTCTCTGGGGTCTGCTTCCACACTGATCTTGCCCCTAAACCCCTTCGATGTATAAATTCTGGCCCCGTTTCTGGTAAGTCATTTCCTGACAGGCAGGCTTCTCCAGGGCATGAGAGGTCAGGAGCCAGGAGAGGTAGAGGAGGAGAAGTGACCTGGGTCCCTCACATGCCAGGCTATGTAAAGCATAGCTTGTGGGGACTCCACCAGAAATGCCAACAGATAGGCACCTTTCAGGGAAAAGTAACAGACACAACTCCTCCTCACAGTTTAAATTTCTCGGGTACAGACAAGCAGAGCAACGGAAATAGAGGGTCTTCCTGTTATGGGAAAGGGGTGTACAAATCACTTAAGTCAAGGATGTTGAATTTGTTCCCAGTGTCAACACAGGGTGGAGTGGTTCTGTCCAGCTTTCTAAACGGCCGGGCTATTGACTGAGTGCAGCCTATCTGTTCGAGTAACTGTCACTTTATTTATAGATAGGACAACTTCTTAGAACTGGGATCCTTTAAAATACAGCCTAATACTAGAGACAGATGGGAAAAGAAATCCTAGAGTAAAATATTAAATTGCGACTGGTCATTTAATAGAACAAAGTTATTCATGGCAACTTACATGTGTCAAAGCTTATATACTGGCTTGTCTATAAACTGGCAGATGGACTTTTTTTTCCCAAGTACTGAGAAGAATTTCAATCTGGATTTTAAAACAAATGAGTTATTTTAAAACAAAACTGACCAATAAAAGAACTAGTAAAAATTTCTTTAAGCTTATTTTATTAAAAACAACAACTGACTTTGAAACTCAAAAGGCTTGAGTTAAATTATACTGGTTAAAAAAAAAAAAACCCAAAGAACATTCTTATCTTCTAAACCATGGGAATATTTAAATAATTTAATAATTTGATATTTAATATAGATTTAGCCTTACATTTCTAAATCTGGGATATGTTTAACTTTTCTGCTGAAAAACCAAAAAGGGCCAACTCTCTATGTGGCCAGCGTGCAGGTAACTGAGGCTGATATGGAAGAGAGTTGAATGTCCACCAAACAAACTCACCCTATTGCGGGTAACACCCACCAGGGCACTCAGGAAGAAGAACTGTTGAGACCCCAGGCTCAACAGAGCCTGAAGAACATTTTAGTTTATATTGTTATTGCTCAGCCGTTTCCTTTATATAATCCTTCATATATAACCAGAAGGAGTCTATAAATCAGCACTAAATGTGTCAGTACAGCTCTCACTACAATACCTATATGATTATATAGAAAGATTTTATAGAACTAAGTATGCTAGATTTAAGTATTAAGAATGATTACATAAGCTAGATATATGTAAGCAGTAAGTTACACTTCAAGCATTAACTCTATAAACTAATAAATGATTATTATGAAGGACTATATAAAGGAAACAGCTGAGCAATAACGCTATAAACTAAAATGTTCTTCAGGCACTGGTTGTGCCTGGGGTCTGGACAGATCTCCTTCCTCGGTGCCCATGGGGGGGGTGTTACCCACAACCTATGAAGATCTTAAGACAGTTTTTTCCATTGATTTTCTTGAGTTTTCATGACTATCGCAAAACTGTACATTTCCATGTGGATGCCAGGAGACAATGTCCAACATCTCTACCCTCCGAATCAGATCTGAAATTTCTCTAGGATTTCTTGGTACTATCACTGAACATTCAGGTAGGCTCCACGCTGGAAATTTAGATTCACCTTTAATGTCTCTTCCTTGCTCCCAACTTCCAATAAGTCATCCAACCTAGTTTATTCCACATCAAAACATCCTTTGGAAGTTGGTCTACTCACCCTACATTAGTACCAAACATTTTAGGTCAGGATGGCAATTCTGACTTCCAGTGGTGATTTTTAAATTCAGTAACAACAATAACAAAACATGTGGTCAGCCTTTTCTTTATACCAAGTCTTATGTGAATGTCCATTGTGTGAAACACCGTACCGACAGCCTCCCTTTCACCCTCTTAGCAGCCCCAAGGCATCCTGCCCACTGATGGGGAACATTAGGGCTCCCTGCCTTGTCTTCTCCACCAGGTCAGGTGTCTGCCCACTCCAGCCCATGCCCAGCCCGGCCATCAGAGTCTGCTCCTGCCTCCTGGCTCAGGTTCCTGGGGGCAGCATGTGGAGCTGATAAGCCTGGATTCCATCCCAGCTGGGCAGCTTACTAGCCTATCACACATGGGCAGTCCCGTGAGCCACTTTTATGCTGCTTCTTCATCGCTAAGATGGAGAATGAATTATAATATCTATTTTGGGACATCCTCAGACAAACCCACTATACGTCAGGGGGATCCCAACCTCCCAGGCCGCAGACCAGTACCTGTCCAACTGGGCCACACAGCCGGAGGTGAATGGGTCAGGGAGCATTATCACACGAGCACCACCTCTTGTCAGATCAGTGGCAGCATTGCATTCTCATAGGAGCACAAGTCCTGCAGTGAACTAGACAGGCATGGGATGTAGGCTGCATGCTTCTTACGAGAATCTAAAATGCCTGATGATCTGAGCTGGAACATTTCATCTGAAACCACTCCCCTTACCCTGTTTGTGGAAAAACTGTCTTCCATGAAATTGGTCCCAGGTGCCAAAAAGTTTAGGGACCACTGCTGTAGGATCTGTGGTTCCTCCAACACTCACACAGAGCCACCCCTCACCTCTGCTTATTGATTTTAAGTAAGAAAAAAATCAGTGAGTCATTGCAACAAATAAAAAATACATGCAAGGCAAATTTACTTCAAAATATCTGACTTTCCCAGAAATTATGATTGCTTTTTAAAACATTTTATTAAAGAAAAGGAAAAAATAAAAACCTCGGCCCCTCACTGTCCTGAATGCGGTAAGACTATCTGATTGGATACTACTATGGGTCTAACATTGTTGTCTGGAAGAAAGCAGTGAGAGGTGCCAGAGCACCCCCAGCACACTGTGGAATGGCCAGGGAGTTGTGCTGGCAGATGCCCAGCTGAAGATGCCTTGCACTCCCTACCCCATAAGTCCCCACAGTGGGTGCTGGACCTTCATGTAATGGGAGACTCACACCTTCCAGAGCCAGGCACCTGGGTAACTCCAGGCTTTACACTGTGCTGCATTTATGAGAAGAAACAAGACAATGAGTGAGGCTCTCAGGCCAATGTCAGTCTTCTAGGATCAACGTAACCAAGGAACGTCTGGCCCACAGAGAAACAGCAGCCCTAAAGAAACACTAGTCCCCCTGAGCTCTGTGTTTGAGCATTTCCAAACCCAGCTCAATCCACCATGTAGAAAACTCAGCAGGAGTTTTGGCCATCATCATCATTACCCCGGACTTCACACCATTACAGGAGAAACTCCACAGTTCCTAGTATGACTACAAGGCTCTCCACCCTGCAGCTCCCACCTTCTGCTTGACTTTCTTGCTGGTCCCTTGCTGACAGGCAGCTGTGCTCTGGCCTCCATCCCTGGCCCCTTCGTGGAGCATCCCCTGCTGCATGTCTGTGGATCCCACAAGCTCAGCATGGCCAGGCTTATCCCCACTCTTTCCCTCTCCAGCCCACAGGTCACTCTCCTGTGATGCTTTCTCTGCTAGTTCATGCAGAGTTTATTTTCTTCTCTGGACTACCAGAACCCTTCGTTAATATCCTTCTTAGGGGGTTTATTGGGTGGTTTCATAATTACAGTCAACTATGAACTCCTTGAGGTCAAGAGCTGGTTTTATCAATCTTTGTATCCCTAGTATCTTCCCTAGCCCCTGGTAGATTCTATGTAATCAAGAACTATGTGTTGATCAGATGGATGATTAAGTCAGCATTATGTCTTAAATTTTGTTTTAGTGCACAAAAAGACAACATATTATGACACAAAATTGTTAATAGTTCCTTAAATCCATGCAGTGAAATTACAGGTAATTCTTACAATAATATTTAAACTTTTCTTCATTTCTCAAATTTCATACAACGGTAATAGTCATGGAAAATAGAAGAGTGAAGAAAACCTGGGAGAGTTTATTTATTTAACATTTCAGACAATCAAATAATGTTAACTCCTAATATCAGTGTTGGGCTCTCCTTCAAAATGTTATGGGGACTTACCATTGCTTAGGTGAATGTATGGATTAGTACAATAAAAATTACATTGGAATTCTCTAGAATTTGATGTATGTTTTAATTTATTCTGACCTCATTCATTAGCTTAAGTGGTTCATACATTTCACAGCCATAAGTCTTGCTCACTCAGCTGGGAATAAATCTTTGGTATTATATGCTGACATTTAAAATGTAACAATATGATTCTATTTTTCTATCAAAATCATTAGCCCAGAAATAAATCCCATTAAAAAAAAGAAGAAGAAAGAAACAGGTTTTTCATATAAAGGAAAAAAAAAAAGACTTCAGTACAACTGGCCTCTTGAATGTCATGGCCAAAAACTAGAGTTCCATGAAACTGGGTATAGATCTCATTACGAGTATAAAAACAACCACAACACATGCTCTGAAATGCAATGCAATATCACCTGCTGATTAAAAAGACAAACAACAATGAACAGAGCATAATAAGAGTACAAGGAATGGCCGGGCTCGGTGGCTCATGCCTGTAATCCCAGCACTTTGGGAGGCCAAGGCGGGTGGATCACGAGGTCAATAGATCGAGACCATCCTGGTCAACATGGTGAAATCCCGTCTCTACTAAAAATACAAAAATTAGCTGGGCATAGTGGCATGTGCCTGTAGTCCCAGCTACTCGGGAGGCTGAGGCAGGAGAATTGCTTGAACCCAGGAGGCAGAGGTTGTGGTGAGCCGAGATCGTGCCATTGCACTCCAGCCTGGGTAACAAGAGCGAAACTCCGTCTCAAAAAAAAAAAA
>CAUYOR010006852.1:0-39162 GCA_963573925.1 Callimico goeldii | reverse complement strand
CCTTCCCTTCACTGTCCACACTGTTAGATTGTCTGTCCTGCCTTCCCTTCACTGTCCACACTGTTAGATTGTCTATCCTGCCTTCCCTTCACTGTCCACACTGTTAGATTGTCTGTCCTGCCTTCCCTTCACTGTCCACACTGTTAGATTGTCTGTCCTGCCTTCCCTTCACTGTCCACACTGTTAGATTGTCTGTCCTGCCTTCCCTTCACTGTTCACACTGTTAGATTGTCTGTCCTGCCTTCCCTTCACTGTCCACACTGTTAGATTGTCTGTCACATCAGCCCTCTGTGCTTTGTTCCATAGGTTAATTCCAACGGCTGAAGGCTGGTTAACCTTACTTGCTGCATTAAGGCTAAACATATATAATCGTTCTCCTAACCAACACCCATGGAGAACTGACTAGTGCCTGGGCTCTGCCAGTGTTTTAGATATACATCTCAATATATTGGGACCTGGGGAATCCCCGAGCTTTGGGCATTTCTGCTGCCTTTGTAAAGGGGCTTGGAAGCTGGGGAATCTGCCAGGTTACTTTGCACCTTCCCTTTGATGATATAACCATCTCTGTATATAGATAAATAGATAGATAGATAGATAGATAGATAGATAGATAGATAGATAGACGATAGATAGATAGATATAGATAGATACATAGATAGATAGATAGATAGATAGATAGATAGATAGATAGATATAGATAGATAGATAGATAGATAGATAGATAGATAGATAGATAGATAGATAGATAGTTTACAGGTCAAACAGTGTGTTTAAAGTCATAGTTTGTATTCTCCCCCTGGGCATTTAAGGAGGAATATTGCTGACCTCAAGATGAAACTGTAATATTATATAATATATGTAATGTTACGGTGCATCTTATTGTTCTATCTAGCCTTCATAATTGCTTTTCTTTCCTCTTTCTCTCTGTCCTTTCCTTCCTTCCTTTTTTTTCTCAATTCCTTGAATTCTGTGTCTTTATCCTATCTTTGAGGAATTTGCATGTTTTATAGCAAGACCTGATGGTCTTGCCAGGTTTGTGGTATCATTGCTTTAAGGCTTTTGATATAAAGGACACAATATGGATTTTTGGAGCCTGACAGGCCTTTGAGTCCCGACTCAGCAACTCACCACCTGGATGCTTCAGAACAAACCGCTTCAGTTTTCTGGGCATTAGCTTCACCTGGAAAATGTAGCCAATGAACTCCTCTCCTAACACTGTCATGAGGTTCTTAGGAGGCAAGAGAATTAAATGCTCTGCATACTTAGAAATTGCTGAACAGTAATTCAAAGACATTTTCATAACCAGCATCTGCTTCTGTTGAGCCCACTCATCACTTTGGGCCAGGCCCCTTATTGGTGCTGAAGGCACAATGGTTACAGCTCCCTTTGCTTGGGGAGCCCCAAGTCTAGAGGGAGACGCAGACGAGTAAACAGCCAATCACAATTCCGTGGAATATATATGACAATAGGGATAAAATAAGGGGGAGGCTTCAGGAGCAGAAGAAGGGCACCCAAGTCATATCAGAAAATATTCTCCAGAGAGGAGACCCCAAGCTGAAGACCAAAGGACAAATGAAAATAAGCTTGGCAGAGAGCTTTCGGGCAAGTGGGGATGGCGTTCTAGGTACCAGTACTGAACCTAGGGGCATTAAGGCCTTAAAACATCTGGTGAGTTTCCACAGCCTTAGTGGCTGCCTCCCCAGTTGCTGGGAAAGCTCCAGGTCCCGTCTGAGTTCCATGTCAAATTGCCCAACTGCTCCCCATCCTCCCAGGGGTACTTTCCAGGACCCTGTCCATCCTTCTCTCCTTCAGTGACCCCAGGTTCCTGCCCAGAAAAAGACTTCAGGTTCTAAAGCAGTGCTCGCCCAGAGGTACTGTCAAAATTCCTGCCCAGAACAAGACTGCAAGCTTTAAGGCAGTGCCCTGTAGTCCACATCCAAATCATGCTTATGTGAGTGACGTTCTGGCCTTTGAGAAAGTGAGTGATGGTCACAATGGGGACACAGACAGGGGAGCAGCCAACCAACGTCCATGGGGAACTGACTGATGCCTGGGCTCTGCCAATGTTCTGCCCCCAACCTGGGGCTCTATCTGCTTTGAAAGGTGAAGCAGGGGCCAGAGTTTGTCCCAGGGCTTTGCTGGTTCTTTTCTAAGATAACCAACTTGTGGGATTTTTTCCATCCTCTTTGTCTCTTTCTCATTCAAGCTGAAGTTCGTGCCTCCCTGCCATCTGAATGAACTCACAGCCCTTCCTCCCCTCTTCTAGTCCAGCTGTTGCCAAACATTCATGGAGTCCAGTTGTGTCCCAGGCCGTAGGAGGGTGTGATGGGGGTGGACGGGCCCCAGTACGCTCACTGAGGAGATGACATCTCTGTGTGTCTGACTGGGGAGCTGGAGTCAGCCATGGAAGAGCTGGGAAAAGGGTCTCTGGGTAGAAGAAAAACAGGCAGCAATGAAAAGTAAGCAAATGTGTCTCTGCAGGCAGAAAGAAAACCTATGGATTTCACCTATTTTATTAGTGTGGAAATGTCAGTGTGACCTCAGAAATCAGTTCAGGTGTCTGGACCTATCTGGTCCTAGAGAAGGAAAACGGCATGAAAATGCCCAGGTTCTGGGTTCAGGCTCCAAATCCTCCACTGCTTCCTCCTTCAGGTGTCCTTCCTCCATGGCTCCTGATGGTGGCCCTTGGCCAGGCTCTCCAGCCTTCCTGAGGCTTGGTTTGTTTAAGTGTAAAATGGGGAAAGAAAATTGCTGTCTGCACAGAGTCGTTACGGGAATAAAATAGAATCATGGGCTGGGCATGGCGGCTCACAGCTGTAATCCCAGCACTTTGGGAGGCCAAGGCAGGTGGATTGCTTGAGCTCAGGAGTTCGAGACCAGCCTGGAAAATATGGTGAAACCCCATCTCTATCAAAAAATACAAAAATTAGCCAGGCATGGGGGTACACATCTGTAGTCTCAGCTACTCGGGAAGCTGAGGCAGGAGGATTGCTTGAACTCAAGAGGTAGAGATTGCAGTGAACTGAGATAGGCTGCTGTACTCCAGCCTGGGTGACAGAGTGAGACTGTCTCAAAAACAAAACAAAAAAATAGAATCTTGGACTTGGAGGCATTGCTGGTCCCTCGGTGTGGCCTGGTGAAAAGAGCAGCAGTGAGCATTGGCAGAGGGCACACCTGTGTTTGAAGCCAGCCTCTGCCCCTTTCCAGCTCTACGTCTTAAAACCAGTTACTTAACTAACATCTTTGAGCATGTCCTTCGCTAGTGACAAAATATATCAATTTCCATTTCTCTGGGTTGTTGTAAGGAGTAAATAAATTAATGAACATAAAAAGTACACAGAAATATCTGTTACATTGCAACTACTCCAGAGGTGATTGTCATAATGAAGAAGCATATTTGAAACTGGAGGTGAATCTCATGATTCTGCACTTTTTATCTGGATTTTTGCTGGCTTTTCACCATGGCCTTTCTGACTGCTCCATAGCGTATATGAAGCACTTAATTTGTTCCAAGCTCTTTATGAGACTTTACTCTGAGGCCTGAAGCCCACAGCTCATTGCCCTTTAAAGGAGAAGCTATAAATAGTACATTGGGTCATTAAAAAGAGGAAGGAGTGCACCTGGACAGTCAAGCACATGTAAATTGGGCCAGAGGAGACATCAGGGCCCAGAGTGTGCCTGTCACCGAAGTCTCCCCTGGCTTCTGCAGAATAACTCTGCTCATCCAGGTGAGGGACCACAGGCCAGACAGCTGTTCCCTCCAGACATCTCCGGAAACCCTTATGAGTCCCTTGGAAGGTAACAAGCTCAGACCACGGTGAGTCACAGGCCTCCATTCCTACATAGCCTCAGACCTGGGGGAAGAAGGAAAATGAAGCCTGCTGGGGAGGAGCCAAGGCTTGGTCCTAGCAGGTGTGGTACTCCCTCTGTAGACTGGCCTGGAGGTGGCCTGATGCTGGAGAGTCAGAGAGAAGAGGAAGGGTGAGTCCTGACTGTGCAACATAGAAACCGGGTGATGTTGGCCAAGTTCTCAACCCCCTTACCCCAGAGCCCCAGCCTTCTCATGTGTGTAATGAGATGCCCTTTGGACATTAGCAAGAGTGCAGAAAGTGCATGGCAGCCGTAGATGTTCAAGAGTCAGCTCCTTTCTCCTCCTCCTTCTTCTTAGTGGTCTTAGCATTTTCAGTTTGTATCACAAACATTTAGAAAAGTTCTTGGCACACAATGAGTGCTCGATGCATCTTTCTGAGAGAATGAAGAAGAGCTCAGATATCCCCAACTCGAAGTCTCTGTCCATTCTCATAGCGGGATTGACTTCACTGTGATGTATGGGAGTCTGAATGATGGCCCCGCAAGGTGTTCATGCCCTCATGCCTGCGGCCTATGAATGGGTTCTGTAGTTACAAGACAAAAGGCACTTCGCAGATGTGATGAAGGTTTAGGACCCTTAACATAGAGAGATTTCTGAATCATCTCATTGGGACCCAGTCTAATCACATGATCCCTTAACAACAGAGAACTTTGTCTGGCCAAAGTCGGAGCAATCAGCAAGAGGAAGGCAGAAGGGGAGGGTAGAGAGATCCCAAGCCTGAGAGGGATTCTGCACAACATTGCTAGGTCTGAGACACAGGAGCACATGAACAAGAACCAGACAGAGGCCTCTGGGAGCTAAGGGTGGCCCCCGGCTGACAGCCAGCAGAGAAAGAAAAACCTCTGTCCTACAACAGCAAGGAGGTGGGTTCCACCTGGAACCTGAAGGAGCTTAGAAGTCAATTTTTTTGCCAAAACCTCCTGGAAGGAAGGCAGCCCTGCTGACACCTTGAGTTTAATCTGGCGTGGCTTATGTTAACCTTCTGACCTACACAAAACATGAGATAGTAACTATGGATTATTTTAAACCACTAAGTGTGTGGCCATATTTCATACTGGCAATAGAGAAGTGATACACAAAGCCTTCAGATTATTAAGAGGATGGAAGCACCCACCTCTTTGGCAAATACATGCATTTACCAAGCACACCAGCAGAGCTCTGTCACCACCATGGATAGATGTCACTGAGTCAGGCACCATGCTGGAGGCTCCACGGACCACCCTTCAAATTATCTTATTCTGAGGCTATCAAGGCTCCTGGCCCATGAGGCTGTGGCATCCAGGGAGCCAGGCAGGATAAATTATGACCAAAGTCTTTGGGCTGGGACAATATGTAGGGAATGTATTGCAACGAAGAGAGTCCCATGCAATGAGAGTCCAGTCATATTCCACACAAAGTCAAGATTTTCCCCGAAGATTCTTTCAACTCCATGTTACAAGAATGTCCTAAGTTAATTCCCACAGATGCCCCACCCCACATCCATTTCATGGGCCATGAGGTGGCTGGTGGTGCTCGGGAGTTGGTGGAGGAGACTACTGGAGAGAGCTTGTCCCTCGTCCATTCTTCAACCTTGATATCTCCAGAAGGTCATACTTGAACACTTTGGACTCGAAATCTATTAGTTGTGGTTTCACATGCCAGAAAGTCAAAACCTGCCATTCTCCTCCTTGTCAGCCTCTTTTCTTGCTCGCAAGAATTGAAACTGGGTCAAAAATGTGGGTACATGATGGTTTAGACAGAGGTATGGTGAAGCTCCATCAGCTGGGCTAAAAAGAACCCAGAAAAGCTGCCTGGCTTTTCAGTGCCCTCCTCTGTGAACATCTCTATGGCACCTGGGAAAGGAGACCAAGCCGAATTTTCTTTCTGAGTTCATTTCTAGTGTTCGTATTAGATATTTGTTCTGTTATTAATGACTTTCTTCATTCCCCTTTCCCCAATGAGAAACTGAGGCTGGGAAGTTTAAGTGGGAGAGTTAAGTTGTAGAGCACTCCCAAATGCCCAGAAGGAGGGGGCGCTCTGAGATGCAGGAGAAGTGGAGGATTTGTGTAACAAACAGTAAATAATTACCTGACAGAAGTCAAACTCTTTGAGATATTGCTCCACTTACTTCTTCATAAAATTCCTCATTTCATTCTCACAAAAAAATGAACAGTGAAAAATCCATTTCATCCACTTCCTGAGAGGTGCTGTAAGAGGGCACGCTGCTGGAGGAGCGATTTAGACCTAAACAGTCTGGCATGAGGGCCCCACAAGGTGTTCATGCCCTCATGTAATGCCCAGGGCCTATGAATGGGTTCTGTTAGTTACATGATAAAAGGCATTTTTTTAAGACAGAGGTTGGTCCAGCTCCATCAGCTCTGCAGTCACAGGAGGAAGGACATCTGCCAGGCCCTCTGGGGGCGGGTTGATGTTACCATACAGGGCACCAAGGGGCTACTGTCAGGCAGAGGTGTCAGGAGGATGAGGCAATGTCAGGGGTCAGCTCTCCAGGGTGCTGGGGAATAGTCAAAAGCGACCATGAAACTCTCCTGAAAAGCCCAGGAGATTCAGCTGCGATTTGAGCACTGTCTGTCGATTGTGCAGTGGCAGAAAGTCAGCAGTCTGGGTATGACCGAGAAGGCTTAGGCCTAAGGCCAGAACATGTCCCCCAGGCCTCCAGGCCCAGGCATGGCTCCTGGCAACTGCGCCACGTGCAGCTGTGGAGCCGTGAAGCCCCTTATCTCTTTGTGCTTTCCTATGGCCAGAGGCTGGGAGACAGCTCTGGAGGGAATAAGGAGCCGCCAGGAAATCTCCTCCCCAGTGACTTCACTGGCCACAGAGCTGCCAGCCGGGCAGTGAATGACATCATAACCACAGCCAAGCTGGCTCGCCGGGTGACATCAGGACCCCAAATAACTCTGACATGTGTTCGCAGTTAGGAGAACGAGCAGGATTAGCACGGCCTCTCCTCCCAGCCATTGGCATGCCCTGTGGAATCCTTCAGGGAATCCTTCCCCAGATGGCTTATTGGACTGACTTATAACGTTGATTGCAGAGGCATTAAAGATCATTAAAAACAGGCAGATGAGCAAAAAAGAAAGAAGCAATATCACCTAAACCCCAAGCCGCAGGGAGAGCTTCTCATAACATTTTGAAATACAGCCTTCCAGGCGTGGCATATTTATTTATGTTTTAAAGAAATGTCGTGTATATTTAAGGTATACAACATAATGTTACAACACACATTTAGATAGTAAAAAGGTCACCACCATGAAGCAAATAAATGTATCTAGCATCTGGTTTTTGTTCTTGTGGCAAGAGCAGTATAAATCTACGCATCTAGCATGAATCCCATGGACAGTCAGCACTCCATACTCACGGGTTCTGCATCCATCAATTCAACCAACCACAGATCAAGAATATTTTAAAATAATAGGCTGGGCATGGTGGCTCACTCATGTAATCTCAGCACTTGGGGAGACCAAGGTAGGTGGATCACCTGAGGTTAGGAGTTCAAAACCAGCCTGGCCAAAGTGATGAAATCCCAACTCTACTAAAAATACAATAGATTAACCAGGTGTGGTGGTGGGCACCTGTAATTCCAGCTACTCTGGAGGCTGAGGCAGGAGAATCGCTTGAACCCAGGAAGCAGAGGTTGCATTGAGCCAAGATCGCACCGTTGCACACTCCAGCCTGGGCAAAAGAGTAAAACTCTGTCTAAAAATTAAATTAATAATAATAATAAATAGCAATACAACAAAAAACAGTACAAATGAAAAGCAATTCAGTGAAACAGCTATTTACATAGAGATGGTTTAAGTAGGCACAGTGGTGTATGTACGTCTACAGTCCAAGCTATTGGGAGGCTGAGGCCAGATAATCACTTAAGCCCAGGAGTTCAAGACCAGCCTGGGCAACATAGTAAGACATTCCATCTCTAAAAAGAAAGCAAAGAAAAAGAAAGAAAGAAAATATTATGTGACACTGTGTGTAGTATATATGCAGATAATAAACCATTATATAAAAATTTAAGCAACACGAATTTTCACACAGGCAGAGGTCGTGGAACCAGTCCCCCATGGATCCCAAGGGGCACTATACGTACGGTTTTTGTTACCTCTAGTCCTCACAGACTTGGTGTGTTTAAAAGCATATTCCTATAGCATATAATTATTTCCACGTGTAAACAAAAGTGACTCATCTGCTCTTATTTTGTGATCTGCTTTTTTAAAAAAACTTTTAAATTAAATATGGACACTTACCATGTCAGTAATTATTCTAAACCATTTTTGATCACTTTTTGCCATCTAGTACTGAATCTTGCAATGCTGGGAGGAAGTTAGGTTCTGGTATCTTAAGTGAAAATCCTATATTGTCGAAGTTCATGTTGAACGTCTATTATGTCCAATAGACAAATAGTTGTGGTGTAAACTACAGCCTCTCAACTCTAACACAATCCGCTTTTTTCTCCAGTGTTGGGGCAGGCCCCAGTTTCTTCGGTTCATTATTTGAAAAAGTAGTTTGCTTGCATTTATGGGTATTTGATGCAAAAAAATACATACTTGTACCATTAGCATCATGACTGTTTGCCTAGCAGGTAGAGTTAAATATTCGTGTTACAATGTCACCATCTGTCACCCTGTGGGCCTTCCCTCTTGCTGGACATTCCTCAGACTCATTTTGACCTCCTCACTGGGAACTAAACAGATGTTCTGAAGGTCCCAAATCATCACACCACAGGCTAAATTGCATAGAAATTCAGTTCTTGGAAGATGTCAGAGTTTGAAGGAACATTGAAGATCATCTCACTTCCCTCCTCTCCCAGTATAAAGATAGAAACTGAAGCCTGAAGGGAGGAAGGACACCTAACAGGTTGGCAGTGGCTGAGCCTGGCCGACCTCAGTCCACGTAACATGGACACCTACTTTTGGGGTTTCTGGCGGGGCTGGCAGGAATCTTGGCTGTCATATAACCCGGCCCCAGCAGGTGACTTGACACACAGTTCCTCAGAGGCCACGCTTCCAGTCCTGGACTCGTGTACACACCCGTGAGTGCTTGCAGGCTGTGAATGCTCATAACTTGTCTGAGCCTTGCAACAGCTCTGGCAGGTTGGCCAGAGTACAGATTATCATCCCCATTTCACAAATAGAAACACTCAGCCTCAAAAAGGGAGAGGAACTTGACCAGGGTCACAAAGATGCCCTTAGGGTTTCCTGTAAGTCATTTATCTGAGGCCAACTGCAGGGCTTTTTTTCTGCAGGGTACTCCTCCTCTGACCCACTACGTCACACTGTATTTCATAAGTCAATGGGGAAGTGGAACCATTACTCCAGTCAGGACAGATCCTACTGGGGAGTGAAGGCAGAAGTGGAACACAGCACTCTTAGCTCCAGGCCAGCAGTCCCGGGACCTTTACTCATCAACATAGAGCCCTTGTTTCACTTGGAAAATGTGCCCCACTCTGTGGAGGCCCAACCTCTAGGCTCATGGCTTGGTGGACAGAACAAGGGCTGGAGTTCCACTACGATGCTTCCCCAGCAGGAACTAAGCCGATGCTATTGTGCAGGACAGAACTTCTCAGCCAATTACAGCAGCCTCGTCTGTACTTACTCAACCGAGTTCTCTTCTGATGCCGACATGTATCCACCACACTGGCCAGTCATACTGCTGTGGTTCTCATTACCTATCCTCAACTCATTGACTGTGTCTGAAAGATGCAGAATTTCCTCCAACTAGCCAACTTCCCCTTCCACCCTGCAAGGACAGTGAGAGAAGGCAGTAGGGGAACCTGGGCTGTTTACCACGCAAAGCCAGCACCTCCCGGAGGAAACCTTAGTGTTTTTGGTTGCAGACACTCAGCTTGGTGGAGGGAGAAAGAATGTTGTTTCGGAACAGCTTCTCGCCAAGGTCAACCCCAACTGCGGGGTTGCAACAGCTCTGACAGGCCTGCTCACATCTCCCACCTCTGCTCAGGTATTCCCGCTCTGCCTGGCATGTGCTCCTCTCTTCTCCCTGGTGACCTCCTCTTCACATCTCCCTTTCTGTAAACCCTTCCTTGGCCTCTCCAGGAAGCTGGGAACTCTCTTCTCTACTCTCCTACAGAATATCACTTGTGTCATTTATCACTTAGAACACTGACTTTTGTAATCAGTTACATGCCTGTCTCCTTGAACATTGCAGTTGTTCAAGGTCTGCAATGTGTCATACAGATATCTGTGGCTCTGGAGCCCATATAAATGACCTCATTTTTCCAGACTCTCTTCAGTCCTTTCTTTGGTCACCTTTTCCTTTAATGAGAATTAATGGCTCCAGTCTCCATCCCTCATACTTTGGGAAGTCAATTGCCCTCCCTGTGAACTCTGCAAAGAGCGATGAGAGAGATTGTCTGGCGATGTCCTGGGGAACTCATTCTGTGCTTCCTGGACAATGAACTATCAGGGACCAAGAGCCCTCTCCTCCCAGCTAGAGGGGCTGCCCTTGAGCTGAGCTTCAGCTAGACTGGATCCCCAGCAGCAGGGACTGCAACTTTCCATGGTGCTTAAGATATCCAAGCCTGGAGCAGCCAGTTTCCCACACAACAGCTATAAACACCTCACGCCAAAATGCACTGAGCAGCCTGGCAATTAACCCCTCTACCGAGAAGGCTGCTTCCTCACGGCAGAGGCTGTACGCCTCCCCTGGGAAGTCACTCTTGGCCTCTCAGAGGTGGTGGGAGGATGAATTTCCTGTGTCCTCTCCTCTTGCCAACCCGACCTTGGGAGTTTCCTTTTAGCAAGAAAACCAACACTATGCCAACACTGGAATTCATTCCTGTCACTGATGCCTGTCCAGTGGTGATGCCCAGTGATGACCCAGTGTGTGCAGTGAAGGATTCCCCAGACAGGCCCATCCTCCTGTGCCCACCTCCAGAGCGTGGCCTGTAGATTCCCGTCCTCCTCACTCAGCATCTGCCTCCTGCTCCTGCTGCCTTCTCCCTGAAATGCCTCACCCCTCCATGGCTTTGACTCTTACCTTCCATTTCCCAAACCCAACTGCTTGCATGGTAGAGTCTTTCTAAGGGCTGGATCATAAACACGACCCACAAAAGATCAGGAAGCCACTGGACATGTAACACAAGATCATTCTGAGTTCTCAGCCATCATACCACTGGACCAGTGCAGTGTCCATTCTTCTTCCCAAGCCCAGCCTCCCACTAGCCTGTGGAACTTAACTAGTAAGAACTGTTTCTATATTCTCCTCCTCTCCTCTTCCCAGACTGTGGCCTCTCCCTCCCTCTTCCCATCAGAAAAAAAATCTGAAATTACGATTATGTTATCAGGAAAGTTGTGTTCATTTGTAACTAGCCTGTGCTCATACCCTGAGGAGGGCAGGGAGAGAAGTTTGCTTTTCTTAATCCAAATGGCTCGCATGGCATTTTTCTACACCAAAGAGCCGTCCATCCCTGTTTCCCTTCCCATCAGAAAAAAATCTGAAATTATGATTATGAAATCAGGTAAGTCATCTTCATCTGTAACTAGCCTATGTTCACACCCTGAGGAGGGCAGGGAGAAAAGTTTGCTTTTCTTAATCCAAATGGCTCACATGGCATTTTTCTACACCAAAGAGCCGTCCACCCCTGTTTTCCATCTTTAGCCCCACCAAAACATTTCAGAGGCTTTGAAATTCTAGTAGTTCCTGAGTGTGCACCTCAGCAGGTTCACTCCTGCCCCTCCCAACTCTACCGATGATAACACAGGGTCCCGTATCCCTCTGTTGTGGAGTTTCCCAGGGCGCATGTTGTGTGACTTCTTTCTTTCACTCCAGTGCAGTGTGAATGAGTTGGTGAGTGAGTGGATGCTGCATTTCTATGTGTGTGTCAGGGGAGCAGGTATACATGTATTGGAGTTGAAGATCACTCGCATGTGTGAATGTGTGTGGATGTACTCCCTTGTGCTGTTCTGGGAGGGATGTGTGTGTGCTGTGCATATGTGTGCTCTGCACATGTGTGCTTATGTGTGCTGGGGCTGGAGGTTGGGTAGCTTGCAGAAGAGATTTGTATAGGATTTGAGATTCCTCAGGCTGCCTCTTGCCAAGTGGTTTCCTCTGAAGCTCAGAATCAGCCCATGTGGGCGGGGGTGGAAAATCACCACTGTACGAAAGGAGTCCCTGACTCATTCCGAAAGTGTGTGGGCCCACCACTTACTACTGTGTGTCTCACAATTGAGTCTGCTCACCCTGCCTTCAGGCCATGCCTCTGAGGCCCCGTATTCCTTTCCAAAATCATGGAAGGGACCATGGAGACCCTTTGTCACATCCATTGCCTCTACTTTCTCTCTTCTGCCTGGTCCTCTTCCCTGGAACAAAGCTCACACTGCCATTTCTGCAGACTCTGTATCCAAAGATCTTCCCATTAAAGCCTCTGTACTCTCCCCAAGAAGTCCTGGGGAGTGCCTTCAAGGTTCCGTAAGTGTCCTTGTGGCTACTTCTGCTCTGTCATCCCTTTCAATCAACTTTCAAATGGGAAGCTCATTACCAGACGGAACTTCTGATTATCAGTGCAGTGGATTGTAAATTTCACAGTCACAAAAACGAATAAACAAAAGTCCAGCTTAAAGTACTTTGGGCCCTCATCCTGCCAGTTAACAGAAAACATAATTTAGTCATTTCTTGACAAATGGAGTCACTGCGTGTACATGTGCAGTCTCTTTGGGATAGACAGTCAAGAGACTTCTCTCTCACTGAGTGACATCTGAATTCTTGGGTCTGGAGCATTGATGAACAGTGACTGTCTACTCCCTGTCCCAACTGTTTGCCAATGTCATAACGTGATGTTAATATTCTCTTCTAGAATTTGGTCTTCGCCTCTTGGGTGGCAAGGAAATAACAGCTTTGCAGAGGCTGCTCAAGGTGGTGAGAGTAAGAGCTATAGCCCCTTCCCTGACCCCAAACCACCGTTTTTTGGCTATTACAAGATAATTAATAGTGATTTATTTACATGCTGCATGCTATTTTTTGTTGCTATACATTTTAATTTCCAGTGTTATTTTGGGTGACTTAAAGGAAGTCGCTGGGAAAGAAAACTTTGCCTTGACATACAGATACTGCTACTTAACCTATACAGAATAGGAATACGGGCTTTGGAGAGGACAGATCAGCTTTGTCGGAGTGTAAATTCTCTGACTTATCAAAGTAAAAATGTAGTCAATAAATATTCTTTTTTTATATTAATGTAAGTCTTTATTTGGTTTATCCTGTAGAAGATATTAGTTTCAAACTAATCATAGCAAATATTATGCTAGCCATTAAGACCATTGGATGAGGTTAAAGATTTTTCATTCTTATTTGTCTTTAGAATATATTCTACTGGATAATACAATCAAACCAGTGTATTGTAAAGTCACTTGAAATAACACTCTTCTGTAAGTTATGTAACCAATTGATATATAATTTGCTTTTTAACTTAATTATCTATTTTAGAATATATGATACAACTATGTGATTCAAAAATAAAGCCATCTAATGCAGTATGTTGAGATAAATCGTGCTGCCAACACTGCCCCCTTCTCCTTCCAATAATTAACTACTTAAAAAAGTTTTTGGTTTATCCTTCTTTTTGCAAATGTGCAAATATATATAACTTGAGTTTTAAAAAATAGCTCCAAATCCTAGACAGGTACAGTATCTTTTCTGCTGAGCCATTATTTCTATGAATGATTTCTTGGTCACCACACTGATAATTCAACCTTTACTCCCAGCCTCTAATCAATTTGAAGGTATTTATCCCTGAATTCAGATACCCACACCTCTGTCTGCATTTCTGTCCTCAAACTCTGTTTTAATTGGCCCTTATTCTTCCCAGACTTCTTCAGTGTTATCTCTGACTCTTTAAGATTGAAAAGTAGTTGCCTTCTGCACTGTGTAAATCCTGGAATTATCTTTTCCTCCTTTTGGCAAACCAGCTGAATCTGCTCTGAACTCACACCGTCCCCATGGTTCCCTGTTGAATGTAGACAGTCGTAACCAGAACATATAAATGACATTGTTTTCTGAACTCTTCCCCTAGGGTTATAAATTCACTAGACACATGATCTGCTTTCCAGGTTGTTATAATGACAGTTTTATCAAATGCTTCCCACAAAGCATAAAATGGATAGGCACTCTAGCCTCTATATATATTGTTTTTTTTGTTTTGTTTTGTTTTTGTTTTTTACGGAGTTTCGCTCTTGTTACCCAGGCTGGAGTGCAATGGCGCAATCTCGGCTCACCGCAACCTCTGCCTCCTGGGTTCAGGCAATTCTCCTGCCTCAGCTTCCTGAGTGGCTGGGATTACAGGCATGCGCCACTATGCCCAGCTAATTTTTTGTATTTTTAGTAGAGACGGGGTTTCACCCTGTTGACCAGGATACTCTCAATCTCTTGACCTCGTGATCCACCTGCCTCGGCCTCCCAAAGTGCTGGGATTACAGGCTTGAGCCACCGCGCCCGGCCTGCCTCTATAAATATTCTTGATGGAGATAAGTGAATCAGTTTTAGAGCCACATTTTATTGAAGGTCTTTATTTTTTCTTTAAAAAAGTTTCATGGCTTTTTAATTCAAAAAGTCACACATTTAAAAGGTAGAATATATATATTACATATATAGTATATAGGTATATATGGACACATATTATATATGCAATATATAATATATATAAACAAATTAATTAACATTAATTAATGGTGTGGTGATTAAGATCTTGATTTTGGGAATCTTATGTGTCAATTCAATTCTTATTTCCGTAACTTTCTTTTTTTTTTTAATTGCATTTTAGGTTTTGGGTTACATGTGCAGAACGTGCAAGATAGTTGCATAGGTACACATATGGCAGTGTGTTTTGCTGCCTTCCACCCACCCCTTCACCCACATTTGGCATTTCTCCCCATGCTATCTCTCCCCAGCTCCCCCACCACTGTCTCTCCCCTATTCACCACAATAGACCCCAATGTGTAGTACTCCCTTCCCTGTGTCCATGTGTTCTCATTGTTCATCACCCGCCTATGAGTGAGAATATGCAGTGTTTCATTTTCTGTTCTTGTGTCAGTTTGCTGAGAATGATGTTCTCCAGATTCGTCCACGTCCCTACAAAGGACACGAACTCATCATTTTTGACTGCTGCATAATATTCCATGGTGTATATGTGCCACATTTTCCCAGACCAGTTTATCATCAATGGACATTTGGGTTGGTTCCAGGTCTTTGCTATTGTAAACAGTGCTGCAATGAACATTCCTGTGCATGTGTCCTTGTCGTAGAATGATTTATAGTCCTGTGGATATATACCCAGTAATGGGATTGCTGGGTCAAATGGAATTTCTATTTCTAGGTCCTTGAGGAATCACCACACTGTCTTCCACAATGGTTGAACCAATTTACACTCCCAACAGCAGTGTGAAACTGTTCCTATTTCTCCACATCCTCTCCAGCATCTGTTGTCTCCAGATTTTTTAATGATTGCCATTCTAACTGGTGTGAGATGGTATCTCAGTGTGGTTTTGATTTGCATCTCTCTAATGACCAGTGATGATGAGCATTTTTTCATATGTTTGTTGGCCTCATGTATATCTTCTTTTGTAAAGTGTCTGTTCATATCCTTTGCCCATTTTTGGATGGGCTTCTTTGTTTTTTTCTTGTAAATCTGTTTGAGTTCTTAGTTTCTTTACATCGGGCTAGAAAATGTTCTTTTAACTCACAGAAGTTTCTTATTATCCATCTTCTGAAGCCTAATTCTGTTATTGGAATGCACTAATTTTCCATCAGGCCTTGTTCCCCTGTTGATGAGGAACTGTGATCCTCTGTAGAGGGAGAGGCCTTCTGATTTTGAATATTCTCAGTCTTTTTATGCTGGTTTCTTCCTATCATTGTAAATTTATCCACCTTTCATCTTTGTAATTACCAACTTTCAAATTAGATCTCTTAGTGGACGTCCAACTTGTTAATTCCCAGGGCTGAAATGTGAGCAACCCACTGCGCTGGCTAAAACAGTGGCATCAAGATTCTTGGTGCTTTTCTGTCCAGGAGTCTCCCATCTGGCTTCCCTCCTGAATCCATTCTTCAATCACCTCCAAACGTTGGCCAAAAGGGGAACCAGTTCCGTTTACTCTGCACCAAGAACCACTGCACCAGGGCACCGGCAAAACCGCAGAGCCGGCTGCAAGAGTCGCGCTGGCAACCCGTGGGGCTCCTCCGCTGGGAATCTCCTGGTCCTTATGCAAGAAAGATTCGTCTGAAAGTGTGGTATCCTCTAGTTCTCTGTGCTTTCACTGGGAGCTACAAGCCTGAGCTGCTAGTGGTCAGCCATCTTGGATCTCTCTCCTGGAAATGATACTTACAACTTAGCTGTCATATGGGAGAAATGTTATATAATTGATATGAGAATGAAATAATATTATGAAAATGAACATGATTTTCTTTAAAAATAGAATATTTTCTAATGGACGTGGAATATCTCCATCAATATATCTGATAGACAACTCAAACTCAATGTACCCAAAATATGATCTTCCCACTAAATCTCCTCTTTTTTTTCCCTCTGTCTCAGAGATTGGCCCCATCATATACCTAGTCACCTAAATCAAAAAGATGAGCATAATCTTAGAATCTTCTCCCTATTCTTCAGGCTGGGAAAAATCAATAAACTCCATCCATAATTGAAAAACTCCAGCAGATAGCTCTCCATAATGGGATCTGTACAAAAGCATACCATCTATGGCTGAAGTCTTTGTTGTATTTCAATCATAAGCAAAATCGGCTTTGAAGAGTCACCTATTCTAAAAGTTCTCTAGACCAAATAGAATTTGTAGTGTCTCCATGAGTAAAGTCTGGCTAGCAAGGGTTTTGTTTGTTTGTTTGTTTGCTTTGTAAATATCAGGAATCACCAACCTCTAGAACACTAGGGCTACAGAGACTTTACAAGATAAGCCAGTACAACACCTTCTCCATTTTATATATGGCAAGTGAGGGCCAAATAGGTGAAATGACTTGTTCAAGATCATTCCATAAGTCAGTGACTGCCAATCCAGTGACTTTCTTCGCATTGTGCTAACGTAGAAACCAATTTAGTCACTTAAAAAAATGGGAGTCTGGCTGAACAAGAGAAAGCAAAGGTGTATTTAACAGAAACAGGATAACAAAGCATATTGAAGGGGAGGAATGGTTCATCTAGTAATGTTACTATACTTTTGTCCTTAAAAAGGTACTACAGGCCATCTGTTCTTAGAGAATCAGCCACCTGAAGGCAGGCCCTGCCTGAATGAGCACCACCATCCCTTCTATCTATATCGTTTTAGTGAAGACTTGGAATACCTGAGTGATCAGTGCCAAGGCTCCCCTCTAACAAGCAGTAAACCAACTAATGTTTGCAAATGTAATACAATTCAGAGTCTGTTTTTGAGGTTCTGTTTTTGTGGTTGTTCTAGAATCTGATATTGCTATGTGGAGTGGAGGTGGGTATGGGGGTGAACAATAGTTGACAGAGCAGGGCATCATCCTCTTCATCTGTGCGATGCTGGTGTCATTTACTTAAATAAGGGCAGACAAGGTGATTTGAAATGAAGCAGACTGCAGTGATGGGAGCTGATGGCAATGGTCTGAAGGTTGAGTCTCAGCTATGGGGAAGTAGAAGACCAGCATAGCCACATGAGAGAGTAATTAGACTTCTGAGGAATAAGACAAGCTGCCAAATAAGGCCACATTCTACCCAGACATTGAGAATCCCTGTGGCTAAGACAGAGTGGAATACAACATTATAATAAATTTTGGACTTTAATTTATTTGGACATAGAAATTCTAAGCTTTTGACTTTCACTTCCAAGGAGAAGAGATCTCAGTTTTGGACCTTAACTTCTTTAGATCTTAACTTCTAAAAAATAAGAGGATTTAACTGTGAACTTTAATTTCACTCCATGAATTAGATCATGGGGGAGGAGGATTACATCCAAATTCAGGACATCTCAATGTTGCCAGCACTTCGTTGTTACAGAATCTCTACTTTCCCATTCGACATCACAGAAGAATCTCTAAAGAGCATTCCTAGATAAGATGCATGAACACAATTTGTAATGGAAAATAGGAAGTTAATTTTCATCCTTGACTATCCGGCAGTCTTGAGGTGAAGTTAATTTGCCTGTTAAAAAATGGGAGTTCTGACCCATTCCAGAGCCTTCTGGAAGCAAAAATCTACATCACTCCCAAGAATCCTAGGAAGTTACTCAAAGGACCAATGGTTGGTATTGGGGGAGTGTGACCTCAGGACTGCTGAAAGACTACTAATCTGCCCTCCCTGACTGAGGAGGACTTTTTAAGAGAGCAAAAGCCAGGAAGCATTAGCTGGGAATAAGAAAGAGTAAAAAAGGCAACAAGTAACTCAGTCTGTCAAGGAGATGAAACTGAGGGTTAAGGAATTGTCAAGAGGTGAGAAGGGACAGATATTATCCTAGTTTCTCCTGCTTTGCAATGTCTTTAAGAGTTCCTCCATTTTTCATTCCTCCAAACCCCCCATGCACTGGAATACTCTATGTAACAGACTTACTTAAGGCTTGGGGATAGTGGAGAAGAATTATTGCACAGAACAGAAAAGGGAACAATGCAGAATTGAAGATTAGACATCTCAAAATCCCTTGGTTTCCCTGACACAATATTTGTCTTTGGGTGTCTTTCTTCTTGGACCCAAATCTCCTCTCTTGTTGCTGGTGTCTGTTCTCTCTGTAGCAATCATTTTCCTACCTCTCCTCTTGTACAAATTTCAGAGCCCCATCTCACCCACTCTCTAGGACATTTGTCAGCAAACTTTTTCTGTAAAGGACAAAAGAGTAAATATTTTATGTTTTACAAACCATAAGATCTTTGTCATCACTCCTGAAATCTGCTTTTATGGAGCAAAAGCAGCCAAAGAGAATGCATAAATAAATCGATATGGCTGTGTTTCAATAAAGCTTTATTTACAAAAGCAAGCAATGGGCTACATTTGGCCCTTGGGCCATAGTTTACCAACCTGTGCTCCAGGAGAAAGTTGAAAACTGAAAAATCTCCTCAAATTCTTCAGTTTCTTTATTACATGTAGTGATTAAACTCTTCTTTGTCTCAACTCCTCCCATTACATCTTGCTTCTGGGGCCTCCGTGTGCATACTACAGGAGAGTATAAAAAGCTTTCCTAGACCAAAGATCCTTTTATTTTTCATTGAGGTGCCATCATTCCTTAGTGTGTTGGTCAGCTTTTCTGCAGTAACAAACAACCCCAAAATTTCAGTGGCTTACAAAGCAAACATTTATTTCTCCTATACAGTATAGGTCACTGGTTTGGGTCAATTCTGCTCCATGTGTCTTCTCATTCCAGGACCCAACCTGAATGATGCAGTCTCCCTTTGGGAGATGATGTTCTTATTTCTGGCAGAGGGAAACAGAAAGAGTGCTGGCAGAAAGTGGCTCTTAAAGCTTCTGCTGGGATGTAGTGGGTTACATCCACTCACAGGTTAAACCTCCATGGGACAGGAGTATATGGTCCTTCTATGTGGCGAGGAGTTTATTGCAGGTAACATGACAATCATAGAGGATGTTTCATCCTCTTACAGGTAATTAAGAAGACAGAATAATGCACTCTACCACACCTCTGGCAAAGTGTACTAATCTCTCTTGTTAATTACCTGTAAGAGGATGAAATGCAGAAGTTGCTTTACTCGTTCCATTTATAAAATAGTATTTTTTAATATAATGAGGCAATAAGGAAAAACTCTTGTTGCCCTCATTACACCCAGTGCTTTCTGAAGCCTTTATCAGTAGCACATTTACAGGTACTGTGAAAGGATGGGACAGTTCTACAGATAGCTCAGTTCGTCCAACATGCATTGATTCTTATGAGCTCTACTTACAGAAAGAGATCTTATCTCTGATTGAGAGACTGTGATATACTGATGAAATCAGCCAAATCTTATTTGTGTATATTCTATGAATTTGGAACTTGTGATATAAGATACAACCTAGCCTGAAATTTACCTTTGGAGTCTATGCCATTAAGATTATTTACTAAATATTTCTGGTACTCCTGGGAACCTGACCTCCAGAAGTAAAGTATGGATAACCGCATGATCATGTCACTTTCTGGCAGAAACTTGAAAAGGCAGCACATAATTCTCCATGTTCCTTGTCCCCACCATGGTGATTTTGAAAGCAAATTTTGACAAGAGGGCCTCTACCAGCCTGAATTTCTGAGTGACTGTAAGAAATGAAGCCCCCTGCTGATATGCTTTGGAGAAATCATGTGAATAAGAAGTAGAACTTTGTTATGTTACATCACTAAGGTGTGGGGTTGTGTGTTACCACAGCATAATGTAACTCAAACTGACTGATAGACTATGTTGGAAAAGTTTCCCACTGAAATTAGTAATGTAAACGTAATTTCAGGGGTCAGACAATCTACTTAAGAAAGTGCTTTTCCTTAAGTACTTTAAGAGCACTTATTTACTTATGAACAATTGCCATATTGATAAAAAGTCATTCTTTTCTCTTCATTAAGGCAGTTATGTTCCTAAAGATACTTTCTGATTGTAGTATAAGTCATAGTATGAATTTATTTTAAAGTATTTAGCAATTTATTATGGATTTCAAGAAAAGTTTTTGACCACATCTCTTTAAATTTTAATCAAATATTTATTGAGCACCTACTATGTTTTAGGCACTCTGCTAGGTGTTAGGTAATTATTAATAAACAAGAAGTATGGTCCTTTCCTTCAGGGAGCTTGGAAATGTTCTGAAGGAAAAGAAAATAACAGGGGTCTTTGAGAGTGTATAACATAGAACCTGACATGACTAGAGGTGACAGAGGAACCTTCCTGGAATATATGACATCCTTAGTAAGATTGGAAAGATGAATAGGAATTAGCCTCACATGGCATCCATCAGCAAAATTTTGATTAAATGGAATCTTCCTGAAATAGGGAAGTTAATTTGAAATTCTAGTTATTGAAATAGTTTTTTTAAATGGTTAATTCCTCATTTGTAAAGACTAAAATTCCAGTATTTTCATATCTATTTTCTTACCTTACTGTTGGAAATTAAATACTCAGTAAGGAAGTTTGAGAATGCATGCTTTTTCTCTATTTTGTAGACACTCTCTGTGTCCCACCTATGTCCCTTAGCCCTTGCCCTTTCCATACACACTGGCCTAATTTCTGACTGTCAGTATGTCAGTCTCTGCTTAGACACTGTCTCTGACCACTAGTGTTAGCTTCATCTGCTCACATAGCATCCCTGAAGGATGAGGCATTGACCCCCACACCGTAAGCAGCTCTGGAATGTTGACTGATGGAAGTTAGTGTATTAATGGCCCAACTCCTTCACACTGTGGGCAGGATGACTCTGAGATATGTATTCTACTCTGGTACTGTATTCATCCATTTTCATGCTGCTGATAAAGACACACCTGAAACAAGGCAACTTACAAAAGAAATATTTATTGGACTTACAGTTCCATGTGGCTGAGAAGGTCTCACAATCATGGTAGAAGGTGAAAGGCATGTCCCACATGGTGGCAGACAAGAGAAGAAAAAAGAGCTTGTGCAGGGAGACTCCCCTTTTTAAAACCATGAGATTTGGTGAGACTCATTCACTATCACTAGAACAGCACAGGAAAGACCCTCCCCTGTAATTCAATCAAGGGTTTCCTCCCATGACATGTGGGAATTGTGAGAGTTACACTTCAAGATGAGATTTGGGTGGGGAAACAGCCAAATCATACCAAGTACTCAGAGGTCTCCACAAGGATTCAACTCTAGTTGTCCACAGTGGTAACTCACTTAACAACACACGCTTTATGGGCTACTTTCCCTTCCCTGTATCACTTCTTCATTCTTCTACCAGTGTTTCCTGAGGTCACCTTCTTAAGGGTTGTTTTTATATTCCAACTTGGCTAGGCAAACAGTAGTCTAGATGCTTTTGGTCAAACACCAGTCTAGATGTTGCCATGAAAGTTTTTTTTGAATGCAATTAACATTTAAACCAGTAGGGTTTAAGTAAAGCAGATGCCCCTCCATAATGCAGGTGAGCCTCATCCAATCAGTCGAAGGCCTTAAGAGAAAAAGACTGAGGTCCCAAGAAAGTAGTAATTCTGCCTCCTAGCTGCCTTTGGACTTGAGCTGCAACATCATTTCTTCTCTGGGTTTCTGGCTAATCTGCACTTCAGATTTTGGATTTGCCAGCCCCCAAGGCCTTGCATAAACCAATTCCTTAAAATAAATCTGTCTCTCCTGCACACTCTCTCTCTGTCACATATACACACATATATGTACATATACATACATACACACACACATATATCTACATACATATATGTGTGTGTGTGTGTGTGTATATAATTGTATATATATAGTGTGGTGTGTACGTTTATGTGTGCATATCTAGATGCACACACACAGTTTACCCTTGAATAACATGGGTTTGGAGTGCACAAGTCCACTTATACAAGGATGTTCGTCAATAAAATTTACACCAAGTATGCCTGCCTCCCCTTCCACCTCCGCCACCTTTTCTACCTCTTTCACTCCTGAGACAGCAAAGTCAATTATTCCTTTTCCCCCTCCTTCTCAGCCTACTCAACATGAAGACAATGAGGATGAAAATCTTTATGACGATCGACTTCGACTTAATAAATAGTAAATGAATTTTCTGTTCTTTATGTTTTCCTTAAATAACATTTTCTTTTCTCTAGCTTACTCCGTTGTAAGAATACGGTATATAACGCATATAACATATGCAATATGTGTTAATTGACTGTGTTATCCAGAAAGCTTCTAGTCAACAGTAGGCTATCGGTAATTGAGTTTTTGGGGAGTCAAAAGTTACACATGGATTTCTGACTGTATGCGGGGTCAGCGCCCCTAACTGCAGCATTGTTCAAAGGTCAACGATATATACATATATGTATATACATATATTTTTTTCCTATTGGTTCTGTTTCTCTGGAGAATCCTGACTAATAAAACCTCCCAAATTAGCTACTTATATCTGAATCCTTGTTTCAAGGTCTGCTGCTAGGGGAGCTGAACTAAGACACCATCTTATAGATAAAGATTCAGATCCACAGCAGAGAACAGGAAGGTGACTTGCTGAGGTCACAAGATTACTTAGATGAAAATCTCAGACTAGTAACCCTATCTCTTGACCTGCACTGCTTCCACCTATAAAGAGTAGGCCAACACTTGCCTACTGATCCCCCACCCAGGTCCATGACAGCCTTTGTGGATTGGCCTTTTCCTCTGGGCCCAGTTGCATCCTCCGAATACACACTCAGTAACCTTTTGCAGTCAACAGGGCTTGGCATGCAAGAAGAAATCTATTTGCCATCCCTCTTCTGGACTGCTCTATCATACCCCACCCCCCACACACTTACATGCTGATTAAAGCCTATTCCACTTCCTGATAGAGGTCCCCCACCCCTACCCCACCAAAAAAAAAAAAAAAAAAAAAAAACCCAAACACACACCCAAGGGACTGGAGCTTGAAGTTAAGTATCACTCCTAGAGCCCAGATCTGATGATCCATTCACAGTTGAGGGTCTTCCCCAGGTTCCTTTGAAGCCTTTCAGCCTAGTATGTGCATGGCCAAGAGTAGGCAGTACTCTGTGTTGATGGATTAAGAAAATAAGCGAATGAATGAATGTACAGCTCTAGGTAAAGTGAAGCATTTTGAAGTCTCTTATCCAGTGGCCTGTAAGGGAACTGGCCAAGAAAAGAACAAAAAATCACAATGCTGCTTATCCCTGAGTCCCCACACGTGAGCTCAGAGCTCTTTCAAATATTTACCAAAGTGCTTACAGATGCGGCAACTTCTCTTGTTACAGAATCTAACTAAGGCAGTTTATTTAGAAACGTGGATTGGCAAGATAAGCTTGGCAAAGGTGGCAAACCCTAGCAGCTTAGTAGCAGCAAAACTAGCTGGTGCAGGGACCTCTGGCTCAGCCAGGTTTCTTTGGACTGTCTCCTGGGACAAAGCTGTCTACATCAGTCTCAGCAGCTCCTAGAAGAGGGAGCCTTGGACAGGGTCTGCATTTAGCCTTAGCAAAAGTGGACCCCCATCCCCATGAATGCTGCAGGTGTGCAGCATACACAGCTGCAGCCCATCAAGGGAAGGAGGAAAACCAAAGGGAACTGGGCTGCATGTTGAGTGGGGAATGATGACAGAGACAGTAGAGGCTTCAACAGTGGAAATGTTTTAGCAAACAAGTCCTGGCCTCTGCTCCTTCACCCCCACCTTTGACCCATCATCCTGTGAGAAGAGTGGCCCACGGCCAGCTGGGGAAGCAAGGATGCTGGGAACTAGGAAATCTGAATCCAGCTTTTCTTCCACATGAGTACAGACAGTTTTCCAAGGTCACTCAGATGGGGCCGTGAACTGTGAATCAAAAGTCATCTGGGTGAGGAATGAGGGGAACAGATTCCCAGTGTCAGCATCACCACTGACCCCTAAGTACCTAATTCAAGGTCAAGAGCTATCCAAATGCATGACAATATTGCAATAGCATAACCGTTCTAATGCTCTGGGCTTCGACAGTCTGAACAGTTCACATAGTCTGATCATATCCCAACAACAACTCACTAAGATAGGTAGTACTATCATGCCCTTTTACAATGAGGAAACTGATTAAGGCTCAGAGAGATTCATGCACTTACCTAAAGCCACATAGCCAGTCAGGGATGGAGTCAGAATTCACACTCCAAATTCAGGGGACATTCTTATATATGCTACCGTTTCTCTTACAAGCTTTCAAATAAACACTAAAAAGTGATGCAATACGTATTTTTCAAACATTTGTCAGGACCTATTCGAAGTGTTGAGAATACAGTGGTAAATAAGATGCCACAAGGTCCTTGCTCTCTGCATTTGACGTTCTAGCAGGGAAATGTACAATAACCCATTAAGAAGAACAGAACTCAAGTTCAGAAAATGGTGGATACTATGAAGAAAATGAAGCAAGATTATCAGAGGGAGATGTTGCAGGTCTCAAGACTGGGTGGCCAGGGAATGCGGCAGGTGGTGCTTTCTATGACCCAGCATCTTTGGAGGAAATCCTGTTCCCCTAGGCTGTGTATGTGTGTGCGTAAGGGCAGGTCTAGCTGTCCAGATCAACATCTGGCCTCTGAAGGTGATAACCTGTGGGATGACCCCACATCTCCATGACTTCTGCCAGGAAACATTCCCCAGGCCTGGTCCTCATCACCCTGAAAGTGGTTGTCAAGCTACAGGCTGCCCTGGTATAATATATGTCTGGGATTCTGTGCTCCCGAGGAAGTTAGTAAACGTATATGTGTGTGAGGTTGGAGGTGGGAGGTCCTTCAAAGCCTAGTGTCTACAAAAAGAAAGAAAGTAAATGTGTAGGATGTATATTTCCACTCACAATGAACACAGCTCCTATGTAGAGAACAGCTGGCTTCTCACAGAACTGTAGAGCATGACAGCTGGGAAGGATGTCCCCTAGATGGAGAGACCCAAACCCAAGAAGGAGACTGAGACTTATCCATGGTCACTCATGTGTCAGGGTCAGGATCAGTGTCATTTTCAGGTGGATCCCACCCTTCTCCAGGGCTCATGAAAGGAAAAACAGAAGGCACATTTATGGAACGGATGCCAGACACTGCTCAGGCATTGTATGTCCTCAATACCTCCTCACTGAGGGCTCACAAACCTACTCAAGAGGCGTGTTTACTTTCCCCAGTCCACTGAGCAAACAGGCCCACAGAAGGGAAGTGGCTTGCCCAAGGTTGTCCGGCTCTCAAGAGGCAGAACAGGATCAATCTGAGGCCACGAGGGCGCTTCTCTTGCTATTGCTCTTGAGATCCACCAACTATTTTTTTCTGGGCTGCCTGAATTGCTAAGCAGACCCCCAAAAGGGGGCCAGAGATTGGAGGTTCTTAAGTTGCTCGTGTTTATCCACCAAGCCATAAAATAAAAATTCCAGGGATGCATGTCACCACTAACTCATGGAGATCTCTACCCAGAGGGGAGAGCCTTGTGAGGAGTTGGGGGAGGTGAACATTAGTATGTTGGGACCTTGGGAAGTTAAGGGGCCCCAGGTTCTAAATGCCTGATGTGCCTCCTGTAATATAATGCAAATTCTCCCCTGCTGCCTTCCACTTCCTTCTCTGGCTGCCCAGAATGAGGCCTACTGCTGACCCAGTAGTCTATGAAATCTACCAGCAGACCCAGGTTCACTCTGGGACCTGAAGCAATCACACCAGGGGCAAGGCTTACATCAGCATAGTGTGTGTGCTCGACCTTCCAGAGCCAGGGTATGATGGCCCTTGGTTGAACTCAGTGGAACTGAACTCTGCCTTTCAGGGGGACTTGGAATAACGCTACTCGAAGCTGGTATGCCTATGTAGGTATTATGGTGAAGGCAATAACCAAAAAGTGGAAAATGGAACATCACCTCCAGTTACCGTGCAAATCTCTTCCTCCAAGACCCCTTCTCACCAGGGAGATCTGAGTGTATTTGTTCTCTGTGAGAACGTGTGACACATATTACCGCCCACGTTGGAATAGAGCTCTTTGTGCTCAGCTTCAGTTCTCACAAGCTCCCAGCTCTAAGTGCCCGCAGGGCACCAGGTCACCTCCTTGCTACCTCACCTGAGTGAACCTTCCTGTGAAGGAAGGTCAGATTTAACCAATAAAAATACCGGACGCCCACTTACATTTGAATTTGAGGTAAACAATGAATAATTATGTAGTATAAGTATGATCCATGCACTACGTAGGACATACTTATGTTAAGCAATTATCTATTGTTCATCTGAAATTCATATTTAACAGGGCATCCTGCATTTTATCCGGCAGCCGTACTCCTGCAGCCCACATGGTGGTTGCCACCTGCCGCCGATACTGCTTGACTGAAAATAGCATAATATCCTATTTTGCAGTAGTATTTGGGAATGAATACTATAGGCTGCAAGGGTAACATTTGTGTCATTTTTGGAGGACGTTTCCACCATATATAAAGCCTGTGCCTCGTGGATTGCAAATGAGACCCAGTTCCAGAGTGGGGTGGAAATGAGTTAGAAAGCAGTTAGAAAACAACCCCAGGGGATCCGAGACGCGAGCTTCATCTGCCAAGTATTTTATTCTCGTTAATTCATAACAGTGTCTTTAAAATCCTGGGCTAGAATTTGAGAACAGTCAGTGTGTGCGACAGTCATTACTCCGTGGAGACACCCACTCCGCCAGCCGGGCGCCCTTCTTGCGTTCTTGGTGCCACAGCGGCCTCCAGTGGTTCTCTGAGGAACCACACGCTGTCTCTACAGCCAAGATCCAGCCTGTTCCTAAAGCCAGGGCAAAGGGCGGCGGCGCCCTGTGGCTGCCCAGGGGCCTGGGCTGTGTGGCAGGATCAGAGCCGTAAGGCACAAGTCCAAGCCCGCGCCACCGTGGAAACAAAGCCCTTCCCTGTTGCTGTGAAGCTCAGACCAGACAGGGTTCTATTTCATCTTCCACGCCGACGTGTAATATATCTGCTGACCCAATTTTACAGATGTTCTCTTCAAAACTGACTCGGCTTTGTGAATATTTTTCTCTATCAAGCCGTGGTGATAGAAATGTTAAAAAGTGGGTGGGGGTGCTTGAAATAGAATGAGACACTGTTTTGCTCAGAATTCTTATTCTACCAATTGGTTGGACTGGAATGAATAGTGGGGGGATGTGGGAAAGGTAAAACCACTGGAATTAAGACCCCCTACCCCGGCCCAGTGCCTCTTACTGCCAACCTAGCAACAGTCTCGCTTCATTTCCTAGAAAGGGCGGCACCAGCGATCCATTATTGAAAACACGCGACTCTATAACCTTGTTCATTTCATATGTGTAGCTCAGGGCAAGAGGTTCTCTGCTACGGCTTCCCTTTGATTTGAAAGCAATACAAAGAATAAAGGAAAATCAAAACTGTGGCCACAGCAAGGCTGACGCTTGATCCTTCCACACATATGCGTGCCCTCCAGTTACTACAAAGGCAATTTTCCAAACGGGTGGTCGCCAGCCTTCTGCCTTTCACACGGTGACTTTCTGGCGGTTTCATAGCTTCGAGGTGGCTCCTTTGCACATCATTTCAGCTGAAATCTACTCCCTGGATCAGGAGACCCAAAGAAGAGAAACGCTGTGGAAGCAGCAGTCCTTGCAGAGGAGTGGACTTGAAGGTGGGCTGAAAACAGACCTGGTGGACTTGGATCTAAGACTGCTTCCACTTGGCTGGCTGTGTCTCCTTGGTGGAGCTGCTTGCCTCCTCTGGACTTTTAGCTCCCACCTCAGAATAAGGAGCCGCAGTGGTGCATGCCTGTAGTCTCTGCTACTTGGGAGGCTGAGGCAGGAGAATTGCTTAAGCCCAGGAAATCAAGGCTAGTTTGGGCAACATAGGGAGACTCTGCCTCTAAAAAAACAAAGGGAACAAAAACGAATAAGGAGCTGGATGGGTGTCCTTCCAACTCCCAGTCTCTGATTCAAGCTACGGTACCTTTGTTGGGTGTTTCTCAACAAAGAACTGTTTAAAGACAGTTCTTCTCGTTCATTCATTTAGCATGCATGTAAGTGCCTAAAATTGCCAGGTCCTAGGTTAGAGGCTTAGTCTAGAAAAAATGAATAAGAAATGCCCCCTTCCCTAGAAATAGGTCATTGCAAAGCAACATAAGAAGTACTAGAGGGAAGACAGGAACTGAGATTCTGGGCACCCTGCTGATGGGAGTGTGAATTTGTGTTACCTCTTTGGAGCAATTTGGCACTAGCTTCCAGATTTTCAAATGCGTACACTTCATCAGTCGGGAGCCCTGGTTGTTTTACTGACTGGTTAATGTAAGCAGAAAAAAGGTTTTTGGGTTTTTTTGTCTGTTTGTTTTTGAAAGGCTTGAGTAGCTCATAGAATCCCAGGGAAGGCTAAAGTCTCAAACCTAAAAAAACAGATAAGAACCATGGTGACCAGGCAAGCTGCCATAACTATAGTGCCACTGCCTGTGCTGGACGCTGTTTACTGTTACCGTGGAGCCTTCCTCTGGGGGAAAGATGAATCCACCCTGGTTCCTGCTTTTCCAACTCAAGGAGGAAAGCATCTTGCTGAGTTGAGTCAAAGTCACATGCCTGCTCTCTAGCCACAAGGAAGTCATAGGAAAAGGAGCTGCCATTTTTCACCTCTGCAGTGGCAAGTGGACTCTGCCTGTCACTCAAAATAATTGAGTACAGAATTTCCCAAGTAGAGAAACACACTTACGATGCTGGTGTCCAACATCATGTCAAATGACCTCTACACATGCCTTTGATTTGAGAATTCTATTTCTACAGTTTTATCCTTTAGAGGTACATTAATTCACAAGTACACAAAGATGGCTACATGGTGATGTTCTCTGCATCGTACTTTGTAATAGCAATGACCCTGGAAACAACCTAAAGAGTCAGCAATAGAAGCTTAGGAAAATGACAGAAAACAAAGCGGCCATTATAAAACCTGTACTCATGCATTCCACAAACATCCGTTGTGGGTGTTACTGTGTACTAGGCACTAGGAGACAATGGCAAAAATAGACACTCTATGCCGCCATGGAGCTTACTGGGGAAACAGAAACAAATGAAATAATTACACAAACCAGTGTAAAAGTATAACCAAGCTGAGGACTTTGAAGAAGTGGTATGTGTGTGATGCAAGCCGCTATGCGACCTAGTCAAAGGCATCAGGGAAGGATGTCCTTGGGAAGAAAGGGTTAAGTTGGCCCTGGAGATGGAGTAGGAGTTAAAACAAAGAGGTGTGGCAGGTCAGCAGGGGCCAAACCACAAGGGTCTACACAGAGGGCAGGTTCAGGAGTTTTCTGCTTGTCCTCATAGTAATGGTAAGCCATTGTGATGTTTGGGAGGAGGGAGAGGATGGTGGTACAAGTGTTAGGCAGTGACACAATCAGGTTTCCATTTTGCAAAGATCATATTCAGAACTGTGTGAACTTGTTTGCAGTGTAGCAAGAGGAGGAGACCAGTTTGGAAGTGGTTACATGTCCAAGTGACAGGAGATGGCTTCAGAATGGTACTCGGAGCAGGGAGAAACCTGGATGGACACTGATACACAGAGTATCAGTGGATCCATGGATCACACGCATATACGGATACACAAAGAGGTAAAATCCACAGGCCTGGTGGTGGATATCTCTATCCCATAGAGTTTCTGAGCTATCCAAGCCCCGCTGTGAGCAAAGAGTCATTAAAGTGAAGGCTAGGAAAAGCAGCCTCAGTATTAACTTTTGTGGAAACATTCACATTCATTAGACGTCATGGGAGAGGAAGGAAACTCAAGTTTCTGCTTTTTTCCTCCAGGAAATGGCCTCGCATGTTCATATAGAATTTCTTCCAATTTGTGTGTCATAGAAATTTGGAATTTGGGAAATCATGCAGTGTGAAAAGCAGACTAGAGGTGCCAGGTTGTAAAACAGGATGTAGAAAAACGAATAGGATATAGAGTATGATCCATTTTTATATGTATATTATTTAGAGGAAGGATCCCTATGCCACTGGTGTCAGATAATTTTCTTTGCTTTTGTGCATTTTTCTAATTTTTTTGTGATGAATATGTAGTACTTTTTCAACAAAGGAAAAATGCATTATTAGTTTTTAAAAGAAATCTTCGAATTAACTTCTCTTTTATAGGAGAGGAAACTGAGATGGGAGAGTCTCTCCACCAAACAGGAAAAAAGAGAAATGCAATCTACTACCACTACATAAAATGGTTTGTTTTTAAATATTCATCTTTAGTTGAAAGCTCCTTGCAATCTTTAAAAATGTTTTCAAGGCTACATGCAAAGGGCCACTCACCTTATATAGTCAGCCAGCTATTTTAAAAATTGAGCATGCATTCCCCAATCATAAAAGTCTCAGAGAAAGGGGGGATTTTAGTAGTTTTTGTTTCTCTGGCAAATGGTTGCCTATGTTAGGGTTTCTCAGACTTGGAACTACTGCCATTTAGGCCGGATAGTTCTGTATTGTCGAAGGGGGGGGTGCTCTCTGTGTGTGATTCCTATCATCCCTGGCCTCTACACACTAGATGCTAGTAGCAGCCTTTCCCCAGTTGTGATAAACAAATATGACCCTAGACACTGACAAATGTCCTGAGAGAAGAATTTTTCCCTATTGAGAACCTCTTGCCTAAATGATGCTTACATACCTCAGATGACAACTCACCACACTTAGGAGCAGGCTCCTCTAATGGTAATCTGCTATGTTAGAAAGTTCAACCTCTGAATGACCATCTGTCTCCCTGCAGGGTCCAGCACTGGGTCTTCCCTTGGGGATCTAGATAGTGTGTTTAATCTCTCTTGCCTCTGATGGTTCTCCAGAAATTTCAGGATAGTGCCATGCTCTCCCCCACAACCCACGCTACCTTTACCCACCCCAGAGTCTTTTCGCTCCCCATTCGAACACTCCTTCAGCTGTTCCTCACATGACATGCTGGGTCTCATCCATCTTAGGGCTGTCCTCTAAACATGCTCCTGTTTGTCCACATTTCCATGACAGCTCCATGTTCACCACTGAACACAACTCTCCAGGTGCTGGCTGACGGTGGCACATAGGCAGAGCAGCTTACCCCCTCCTTCCTCCTCAATACCCATTTATGTAGTCTGAGATGTATTTCACTTCCTGGCAGCCACATCACATGACACCCCCATCCTGAGCTGTTGGCCACAATGTGAAGGGTTGCATGTGCAATACTGCTCCCTTGGGTCACCCCTCCCTAGCACCTTGGTCCTGGGGCCTGCCTGTGAGGCCTCCATTTATCCTTTTCAAACTTCAGCAGTTCCCAAGAATTGGTGAGCATGCTTGCCTCTGAAGACAATAGGGTAGCTGGGGAACAAAATGGAAGAGAAAATGACTCTTCATTGTATACATGTTTGTGCCTTTTTTTGTTTGAGACAGGGTCCCATTCTGTCACCCAGGCCAGAGTGCAGTGGCATGACCAGAGCTCACTGCAGCCTTGAACTCCCAAGCTTAGGTGATCCACCTGACTCTGACTCACGAGTAGCTGGGACTAGAAGTGCCATGCCACCACACCCAGCTAATTTTAAAAAAGTATTTTTTGTAGAGATGGAGGTCTTGTTATGCTGCCCTGGCTAGTCTAAGAGCTTCTGGCCTCAAGGAATCCTCCCATATGTTTGCGACTTTTAAACTTCATACCTTACACAATAAACAAGCCAGTAAATGAATACATTGATGTTACTTCACCTGCTGAGATCTACTCAATTACCCCAGCCTTCCCTGGTCTACTTGGAAATATATGTCTTCCAATGTCCTCACCAATAGAAGAGGGACTGCCTTCCAAATCTTTAGTCAAAACCAATAGGATAGGTAGAAAAAGATAAACTAAGGCTCACAAGGCACTAGGCCAAGGCCACTAAGCAGGCCAGTGGTTTGCTTGGGGTCCCAAATTTCCAGTTGGGACCCCAAGAACCCACTAATTTAATTTCTTTACCTTGTTGCTATTGCACATATGGTTTCTCTAAGCATACCTAATTGGTCAGCCCACTTCCTCTTTCTGGGGAGTCTCTGTACTATAACTGCAGGGCAAGCTAAGAGACATATCACTACCCAGAAGTGTGTCTACGGTCAAGTGCAACTTACCATCTACCCTCAAGAATTCAACTCCTTTCCAAAATCCCACACCACAGCTGCCTTGGCCTCACATGGGGAGGAATAGGTGGGATACTTTAAGGGGGGCAAACCTGTGCTGCAGTATCAAGATCTGTTAAATGGTTTCCTTTGTTTTAAGGCAGCATCAAGTGGTCCCAAAACAGCAGCAAGAATTGCACACACAATGATAATGGTTAATTTAATGTGATTTGTTCACATAAGAACTCATGTTGTACTTAACACAAATACAAAGGTATGTTTTTCAATAATGCAGAAGATAATGAATTCATAAAATCTGTTAAGCTAATGAGTACTGAATAAAAATCACCTGCAAAAGGTTCTTTCAGAAACACACCCAAAACTACAATGAATTAGGGCAAGGATTTTGTAAATGGCAGCTTCAGTCCTGCTCCAAACCTTCTTACCCACATAAATCATAGTCCCTGACTTTTATAGAGGAAAAACAAAAAGCAATTAAGCCCTGGCCTTTGCTCCTCTTCTTGTCCTCATCCCAATTCTCGCTTCCTAGCCTGTGTGGAATACACTACTAGACCTCAAGCTTTTGTTCCTCGTTGGCAGTGGGACCCCTCCTGTCTTGGCTGTCACATTACTCGGAGCCAAGTACCTGGGGGTTGGCTCCTATCCACCACATCATCTGGAGCCAACTTGTCACATTTGTTCTCTCCCACCCAAACTCTTCTGCCATCAGAGGATAAGGACTATCACTTAGAATCCAGAATCAAACAAGGGCATTCTTTGGTGATTAGCACCACGCATGACAGTGATCTCAGGCAGGGCCAGGAGTAACAGCGAGGAAACTGTGATCCCAAAGAAAACCCTTGAGTGTGGGCTCCCCATATCAGACTGTTTTATCACTCAGAGGAAAGCGCCATCTGCCCCATCAGGTGAGTTGGCGGACAGGGACACCAACAGGAGCTTTCAGTAACAGGTGGAAAGGCAAGATCCAAGAGTAGTGAGAACTCTAGCTCATTATAGCCAAATGATAGGTGATATGAAGGCACCAATTAATGACAGTCCTCTCTGGTTCAAGTTCTCATGTGCAGAAGAGAGAAACTGTTCTGGAGAACCAAGGGGCCACTGAGTGCAGTGAGACTGATGGCAGGTTCCACCACAACGGGCTATCCCTAAGGCCCAAAGGGACAATGGCAGATGCCAAAGGGAGAACCTGGGTTCTAGTTTAACCCCAGATCCCAGGCCAGAATTCAAGAGATTTCTTTGAAGAGCTCTAACATGCAGGATGGACTTGGGAAAGGAAAAGGAGCTGAGCCTCTATTTGGTAGTTTATACCCAAAGCCCTTCACACAGTGAGAGATGAACAGCTTGGGAATCTGACAGATGGCAGTAAGATTAGGCAGAGAGAGAACAGTCAGTTTCCCTCTGTAGCCAAGGTCAGGCTGCTCCAGAGTCACCTGGCTTACCTCCCAGCACAAACCCCAACATTTTAAGTAATTCAAGAGTATGGTAGGCTGGGTGTATACCCAAAACAATTAAGAGCAGGGACTCTAACAGATACTTGTACATCCTTGTTGACAGTAGCATTATTGCAAGAGCCAAAAGGTAGAAATTACCCAAGTGGCCACTGGTGGATGAATGGATAAGGAGAAGGTGGTCCAAAAAAAAAAAAGATGAATGAAGCAGGGCTGTGCAGCCATTACAGCTGTTAACCAAGAACTGTCAATGACATAAAAAATCAAGCTAACCATATCTTGCTTTTACGTTAGATCAAAAAAGCAAGATATAGATTATATGAGTAGACTGCGGCTATGTAAAACTAAATATGTCCACATCTGCATATATGTCTGTAGGCAGGTAAAAGAGTGAAAGGAAATACACCAATGTCAACAGTGGCTATGTCTCAAATGGTGGGCTTTTCATCTTCATTTTTCACATGTTCCAGATTTTATGCAATAAGCATATGTTACTCTGATAATGGGGTGGAGAGACACAGTAACTATAAGACCAAACCACAAACAATGCAAAGAAAAATGAATATTTATTCAATCTCCAGATGGGGAGGGGTCTGTGTATATAACAGGAAAATATCAATTCGTTTGATTACATTCAAAGGTGAAACCCATAACCAAAATTTAAAGGCAAATTCACACAAGTGGAAATACAAATGCCCAACCATCGTACAAAGAGCACTATGATCAAGGTCACTAATACACAAAGAATGAGAAGTTAAAACAGGTTACCACTTTCAACTATTACCATCAGGGTACTTATTTCTGTTTCTTTCTTTATTTCTATCGAGCTTACTTTATATTTCAGTTTACTACTCACTAAGGCAGCAAAAGAGCAGGAAGAGAAGCAAAATAGAGATGTTTTGACAACTTGGCACTGAGAGACTATCCTAAAAGAATAAACTGAAATACACAAAAACACTTCATTCACAAAATTGATCAACACAGCATTATTTACAATACAGAAAATATGGAAATACCTAAATTTCTAATAACTGAAAGAAAGTTAAGTAAATTGTAAGCCTACACAATAAAATATATTACCAGCAATATAAAGTATCTTTGTGAAAATCTGTAATAACCACATGTAATAGTGAGAAAAGAACATAAATTGCATGATAAAGAACATAATATGATCACAACAAGGCAAGAAATTCACACCCCCAAAAAAGACAAGATATTTACTGATGATATTCATGTATTTGTCCTGCATTTCTCTTTTTTAATTTTTCCATAACTGACACATCAATTTTCTAATTAGGAAAAAAATACTTATTTAAAGTAAAGTGAACACAAGATTCTCTAGCAACATTCATTCCATCCCACAATACAGTCTAGAGAGTCACAAAAACCTCAGCCTCCTTTAGAGGGGGTGGGGAGGAAGCCCGGTAGTGAAGAATGGTCATGAATGAATGGGTGAAGAGAGGGAAGGGACAACCTAGTAGGAGGGAGGCAGGGATAGGCAAGGGAAAGGTGGGACCAGCTGTCACACTGGTCGGCCAAGGAAAGGGGCATTGTGGAGTCAGGGAAGACTCTGACTGCTCAGCAGAGGTCTGTCTAGACCCAGTAGTAGGCACTGACGGTGTTATTAAAGGACAGGATCAAAGAGAGATTTTAGGAAGACACATGGATTCTTTTAGGGACAGGGGAGGAAAGAGGAAGGGTGGGTCAACTACTTGGAAAGAAAGGGAAAAGGACTGAGAAGATGGCAATGGAAGTGGGGAGGAAGGGGCTGACTGCCTTAGTGACTTCCATACCAAACATACTTTGCTCATCCCCAGGTAAGTCTTTATGTGGCAAATGAAAAGTAAAGAAACAGCTCATAGGAGGAACTTGCCAGGAGTCAACAAATTCAGGTCAAATCCAAAGAAAATCTAGGACCCTCCAAAGAAAATCACAGAGTCCCACTGCATCACTGAGGCTGGAATGCAGTGGCATGATCTTGGTTCACTGCAACCTCCACCTCCTGGTTCAAGCAATTCTCCTGCCTTGGCCTCCCAAGTAGCTGGGATTATAGGCGTGCGCCACCATGTCCGGCTAATTTTTGTATTTTTAGTAGGGACAGGGTTTCACCATGTTGGCCAGGCTGGTCTCAAACTCCTGACCTGAAGTGATCTGCCTGCCTCGGCCTCCCAAAGTGCTAAGATTACAGGCATGAGCCACCATGCCTGGCCTCATACATACTGGGTTTTAACAAGCTCCTCAAAAAAGTAGTTCTGATGCTCCCTCATGTTTGTAAGCCACTGAAAGAGGGCCATTCAAAATGTCTCTAGTTCTGCTGTCAGCTAAACCATACAAAAGAACCCCTGCTCAAAGGAAACAGAGATTTGTACAAATAAAGTAACTGGAAGACCAATAAAAAGTTATGTACAGCTCAGTGGGGTTGGGGAAAGGTTATATGAAGCCACAAAGATATGGTTTCTCTAAGCCAAGCCAAGGTAAGGAACTATGGAGTAGGCGATAAAGCCAAATGCACTGAAATATGTCATAAGGAACTTACAAACTGTATTGTAAAAGTCACACTGAACACGATAACAGCAATCACTAGGATGAAGAACAACAAAGAAAAAGCTGAGGGAAACCATCGACCAAAGAAAGTCAAGGCTTCTAAAAGAGACACAAGCTTCAGGATCAGGAGATGAACAGGGCCCTTCAGTCATGGAGATATTGTTGCCAGAAGAGTCAGTCACTTACCATGTATACCTCTATTATAGGCTAATTAATTTTAAAAATCTAAAATTTACTGATTTAATATAATATCTTGTCATTTTTGGTAACAATTAATACACTGCAGTAACTTAATATAGTTTGCTGTAATTTGTTTCACCAACATTTACCTTGAAACACTGAAGACTCTGTAAAGAGAAAATTACTAAAAATTACTTCTGCACTACAGGACATTAGATATTTAATATTTATTTAGAAAGTTGTTGACACTTCCGATGACTACTGATAACTGATAAGCTTAAACATGTTAACGAATTGTAAATATTCCATCCCTTTTAAGATTATATACACTAAGCTTTTTACTACCACTGGCCTTTCGGGATGCTTTCATATTTAAAGAATATAGAACTACATTCTGACAGGTTGAAAATTACCTAATATTACACTAATGAAAAGTCTAACAGTCCTCAAAATAATTTAGAATTTAACGTTTTTTAAATAAGCAATTAAAAGTAGGATATTTTCTGCCTCCAGAATAAACACATCTGCAACCAACCATCCCTAAAGCAGAATACTGTTTTGAGTGACTCAATCCATCCATGGATATAGTTACATCTTCAAATGTTTTCCACTGTGCACAACAGTCTTTTAATAGATGGCCACTGAGTTCAAGGGTCATATTATTTGCTAACAAATTATTATTTGGGCCAGAAAGTATCTGAAAAAAGTTTAACCAAATTTCCTACACATCTCATATCTCTAGTTTATTGAGCATTATTTATTATTTGATGTACAAATTCTACATTAATTACTTCATACATATTTTATCTCGACATTTTGAAGCCCCATGGTCTTAAAAACAAAAATAAAAGATAGACTTTAAGACATTGGCTTCTCGTATTGTTTTAACTTTAGATTTGAAACAGAAACATGGATTACATGTTAACATAATATTTTGAATATATTGGGCTACATAAGACGTATTATTAAATTATAAATAAAATAATCAGGAACTTATTTTGGTGCCTAGTTTGATATATGGTTACTTTTTGAAATGCACTCAATTCCACAAACAATCAAAGTATTCTTTGTGTATAATGCTATGTTTGGTTATTACATATGGTCTTGGTATTCAAAGGTATAAATGACATAATTTGAGTTTGTTTACTTTGTATTTATTCAATAAATAAGCTGTAACTGTTTTAAAAAGAGGGAAATTTTAAAAAACTGGTCCAATTACCCAGCATAAATTAATAAAGACTAAATGAAAAGCTTTGGCTGTTACATATTCTCAGGCCAAATTTTCATGCATGTTTGGATTAACTAGCTCTCAGGCTGCTTCCAATATTATGGGTAATCACAAAACAACCAGCTCTAACTCCTCCTCTCACTAGCTGGAAGGGAGCACATTACATTTGCCATCCATGGTTGGCAAAACTCAAGGCATCAAGGACTGGAAAAGTTCTCCACCTTGGGAATCGTTATACATATTGTGATCCTGCAGTGGGTCAGAATCCACAAAATACAGTTCCCCTGCATGGATGTCAGAAAAGTTAGGCAGAAATTCATCAGGATTGAAGCCAACCCACACAGTATACCTATAGTCCACGGTGCGTATGGAATAGCCCATGATCTTTATATATTTTAAACTTGGCTTGTCAGAATTCCACTGAGGGAAGTCTGCAGGCCGGGGATACTGGCTATAGGCAATCAGTTCACGGGGATTACCAGGGAGGTATGGATCCTCTTCCAAGCCATGGAATCGAAAATGCTTCAGAAGGTTCTTGCCTTCTCTGCACAGCTTAACGTGAAATGAAGGAACCGGGCAGCGAGGTGGAACCTGCAGTCCCGCAAGTCCAGCCAGCGTGGGAAAAAGAGACACGAGTTCCACAAGGTCCGTGGATTGCCTGCCTGAAACAAAAAGTGACACAGCAGAATGGGTCATATTATAAAAGCATGTCCTGGCCAGCCAGGATCAGTAAAGGAACTGTCTGGGCGCCACATGTTTTCTTTGTTTAATTTACAAATTTACTTTTACCAACAGATGTTTAGAAACACCACCACCTCAGCGCCACGCCCTGCACTGAATACTCATCCAATCAAATAGCAGGATGCAAAATTAAGGTCCCAACAGCGTGCTGGCATTTTTAAAAACAACCTGAATTTTGGAACCACCAATGTGGTAACTGATTGAGGCAAGGATCATCAAGTAAGTAAAATCACTGGGTACAAAAGTATGTTGAGGAACGGGATATTCTGAATCCATAGGATCACCCCACACACTACTCCCTTCTGGATGTCTGCATTAGATTAATCTTCTCTTTTTATAATGGTCAAATACACACACACCAAAAAATTTACCATCGTAGCCATGAAGTGTTCCCCAATCTGATACAATGGGAGAATACAACAGCCCATGTAGTACCCGTGTCAAAAATGTTTACCCTGAACGAAGTCATGCGGGAAGAAACCAGGCTGTGGGACGCTGTATAAGACACCTGGCTTGGATACTTATAAAAAGATGAGGT
>CAUYOR010006851.1:0-16722 GCA_963573925.1 Callimico goeldii | reverse complement strand
AAAATACAAAAAATTAGCTGGGCATGGTGGTGCGTGCCTGTAATCCCAGCTACTCAGGAGGCTGAGGCAGGAGAATTGCCTGAACCCAGGAGGCGGAGGTTGCGGTGAGCCGAGATCGTGCCATTGCACTCCAGCCTGGGTGACAAGGGCGAAACTTCATCCGAAAAAAAAAAAAGTTTTTACTGTGTGTAGTCCAACTCTCTCATATCCTCAGTTTCCTAAAGTCTCTTGTTTACAATAAGGATAAAGACTAACAGGATAGAAATGTGCCGTTACAGTTTTAAGTGTTTTCTGTTTCCTTGCTTTCCTCTTCTGTAACAGTTGGAATTTGAAGTCTATGAAAGGTTTTTGGCGGGTACACGTATCTTACTGAATATACGAGCGATATTCCTCTTCTGCAGCAAGGCGTTCATTCATTCAGTGTTTATTAAGTACCTCATCGATGCTGGGCACTGTCCTAAGCACTAGCGGTATTAGAACAGGTTTTTAGGGAGCGAAACACTTCTAGTGTAGGACAGAAAAGGATTCCAAAAAGGACGCTCAATTAAACAGATGCTATCGGTGGGTTCAGGAGGCCAATGCTATAGCGGCACCTGGAGAGGCAGTGGAAGCCGCACTCCAGGTAGATGAATGTGTCCAGGGCTAGGTGAAGACGTGAGGCTGGAAGGACACGCCAAGCTCAATCAAAAAGGCTGGTCTTTGTGAGCAGGCGTTTAGATTTTTTTTTTAAAGGCAGGGAGAAGTAAGTCTTAATTATTTTCATCATAAAATTTCTCTTTTCTGGTTGACTCAAGGGGCTCTGCACTAGACGGGGTTATCTAGATAAGGTTTCTGAACAATTAAGAGTAAGGGGTTGTCCCTGATTCCTTTCTCTGAGAATTGCAATCTCCATCTTTGCTAGTTCTGTTTCTATAGAACTTTACAATAGCAGAAACCTCCTTGCTCTATTTGTATACACGAGAAACTATGAAGCCAAGGGCCTGCCATTAGAACTACTGATGCACTTGACTCCAAGAACCCAGCAGGTGAGAGGAGAGTCCATCTCTGCCTGACCTCTTTACCCTCCTGAGGTGCTTTCCTGTTTGAAGTTCCCAGGCTGGTCATTTCACAGGGAAGAAGCATGTGCCAAGCACTATCACCCTATACAGTCCCATTCTGACACCCTCTCTACCCATTTCTCCTTTAAAAAGTTTAGATCTGACTACCCGGACAAGGCCTTCATGTGTAAAAGGATCAAGAAATGGTTAAAGGCTCGGCGTGGTGGCTCACGCCTGTAATCCCAGCACTTTGGGAGGCGAAGGCGGGTGGATCACGTGGTCCGGAGATTGAGACCATCCTGGCCAACATGGTGAAACCCCGTCTCTAGTAAAAGTACAAAAAATTAGCTGAGCATGATAGTGTGCACCTGTAGTCCCAGCTACTTGGGAAGGTGAGACAGGAGAATCACTTGAACCTGGGGGGCAGATGTTGCAGTGAGCCAAGATCACACCACTGCACTCCAGCCTGGGCGACAGAGCAAGACTCCATCTCAAAAAAAAAAAAAAAAAAGGTTAAAACAGAGATAGTATGAGTCTTTTTGGTATTTGTCTGTTAAGAAAACAGATTTTAGGACATTAAATTAATAGACAAAGTTTTGCTGAAAGAGATGATAAATAGAATCTTCGTTACCTGGGGAGAGTGGGAGGTAGGGCTGGGAGAGGATTTTTTACTTTTATCTTTCCTTTTTTTTTTTTTTGAGACGGAGTTTCGCTCTTGTTACCCAGGCTGGAGTGCAATGGTGCAATTCTCAGCTCACCGCAACCTCCGCCTCCTGGGTTCAGGCAATTTTCCCGCCTCAGCTTCCCAGGTAGCTGGGATTACAGGCACGTGCCACCTTGCCCAGCTAATTTTTTGTATCTTTAGTAGAGACGGGGTTTCACTATTTTGACCAGAATGGTCTCGATCTCATGACCTCGTGATCCACCCGCCTCAGCCTTCCAAAGTGCTGGGATTACAGGCTTGAGCCACCGCACCCAGCCGTACACCAGGCACTTTTAAGTAAAATGTACAAATAAAAATAATTTGTTACTTAAGCAGAATTAGCTAATCACCTTATTAGTAGATTCTTGAGGCTCATCTCTCTGCTCAAGGTGTCTCTCTTGATGCTCCCTGAGTTCTCTTTCCAAGCGACTAATTCGACCTTCATATTGGGACTTCAGAGCAGTAATACGGACATCCAATTCATCTTTCTGCTGATCTAAGGCTCCATTCCTTTGTTTAAGCTCCTCATTTTCTTTTGTTAGCTGATCTTTTACACCTAAAGAAGTAACCAGGTGATTACAGTAATATTTTAATCAAATATTTAAAACAACATTTACGCACTTAATTGGCACACAGTCACATCAGATTCTACCATAACATCTACATCAGTCATGATACGCTATTCATGTCAATAAGCAAAGTTCTAAGTACATTGTTTAACTTATTACTAGAATATAAAATATACTTACTCCAACATAAAAATTTACTTTTTCCTAACTAAAATCTCAAAAAGCTAAAGATCCTAGCTAGCAGAAGCCCTTTTATATTTCCATGTATCATTCAATTCATTATTATGAATTGCAACATTTTTATTTCATATAATCTATAGCACTGTTTAAAAATAATTCAAGAACTTTTGAAATCAAGTAAGTTGTTAGAACACTGTCTTAGAGATCATTTTTAAAAAATGTTTGTAACAAAACCCAACTGATTTTATTTAACTACTCAGCAGACTGACAGGTAAGGCTGAATAAAGCCCTGAGCCTTGAAGAACTAGGTTTTTCATAAACTGCACATGATATTCTCCCTGAAGAGCCAGAGAAGACCTCCAACAAATCAGGAACAAAAAAAATCCCTGAGCTGGTAAAAATCCTTATGCAGCCTACATAAGGTGTCTAGGCAGCATGGTCTGGGCTCAAAGGATCTCTGTCACAAGATAGAATTGTTATACATGAAAGCAGAATGATAGCAGTACTCCATTATGTATTGCCAGCCAACAGTTAAGAAAAATTTCACAAATATATCAAGGACATCCTCATCACTTGAAAATCAGAACTGCTCTGTGTGTCCAACTAAATATTCCTAATATTTAAAGCACACAAAGGCACGCAAACACACACACCCCCTTCATTGTAGGTACCTTTTGTTTATCTATTCCATTTAATTTTAAGCCTGCAACACATAATTTTCACTACCAAGTTCAAACATTAAACAGAAATTTACCAGCTAAGTGTGCGATTTTTGATTTTGCTGCTACAATAGCCTTTCTTGTCTTTTCTTCCTTTTCAGTTATCTGTTGTCGGAGCTGCTCCTCCTGTGTGGTTCTATCTTGAAGATCCTGACGAAGTCGTGAAAGTTCAGACTGAAGTTGCACAGTCTGTTCCTGAAGATTTCTTGCTTCTGTTTCTTTTTCAGATAATGTCTTTTAAAGGAAAACAAAGTATTCACCATGGAATTCAATCATTTCAATATAAACTGTATGTGCTAGCAACTTAAAGCATAACTTATTTGCTTTTTTGTAGATTAAATGGAAGTGTAAGTATAGAAATGGTGGTCAGACCAACTAAATGCACACTTGAAGATGATTAGATACTATTTACATACATGAGCCATTCAAAGTCAAAAGAATAAAATGCATCCATTCCCACATGATAAGAGCAAGTGTCACTAGTTAACACATATTTCCTTACATGTTCAACAGGAAAGAATTAGGAACAGGTAACTTACTGTTCTCATACTCTTACCTTCTGCAGATTCTCTACTTGACTCTCAAGTGATTTTGATTTTGTTTCAGCTTGGTTGAGTGTTTCTTTGAGTTCCTGCATCTCCTGGACTGAAACATGCTGTTCCTGATGGTCTCCAGAGGATTGAGCTGATGTCTCCAAAACCTAAGACCACCAACAGTAATAATACACTTACATATTTACATTTTGTCTAAGAAAACAATCACTGCTTGCAAAGAAATTTTATCCTTTAAGGTATTCAAAACTGAATTTTCTATGGAACAACTGAAATCTCCAAAAATGGGGAACTAGTTATTGTTTTCCATATAAGTGAATATTAAAAAGCTAATCAAAATAATATTATAGTTAAATTTTCAACACTGAAATGTATTCTCATAATAATGAATCAAGTGAAAAAAGCAGACTACAAAACAATATAAGCAAATAATATTATTTCTTTGGAAGAACACATTGTCTACATGTACGAAAAAGCATACTAATATACTAAGAATTGTGAATTTTTTTCTTTATATTTATTTTCTAATCCAACATGTAATAAATACATAATTGTTAACATACAAATTCCTTACTTTCAGGAAGTAAAAACAATATTTAGATTCAAAATATAATGATTTCTGAATTTTTTTTGATAGGTGGTTAACATAAACAACTTATTTAAAACTATACAAAATCTGATCAGTCATCATTTTTTAATATATACAATTCTAATTAGTAATGAGTTATCAGAATGTAGCTTTGAAAATGGAGAGTATTTGAAAGGTGAAAACTGAACTAAAATATCTAGTATTTACCAAAATCTCTCTGAGTTTATAATGCTTTTTCAGACATAGTAAAGAATTAATCTTAAATAAAGATACCATATATGCTTACACAAGAGTTTAGTATCTAAGTTAGTAATATTCAAAATTACGAAGAAATAAGATTTTGTAACATTCATCTTTTTGTAAGAAAAGCTTCTTCAAAATACCTTATCCTGTTGTGCTTTAAGTTCTTCATATTGAGTCTTGTACCTACGTCCAATTTTCTTTACTTGAGTAATAGTTTTGACTTTTTCTTGGATATCAATTATTTTGGCATCTAAGTCCTTCTGGATGTTTTCTTTTTCAGTTCTTACTTTATTCAGATCTTCCTTCAGGCTCTGAATTAAGTTCTGGTTGTTCGTCAAAGATGCATTTGATCTTTAAAAAATGGGAGAAAGAAGAAAGATTAAATACATGAGACTTTTTTCAAATTTTTTCAATGTAACTTTGTATTATATTGCTTTAATAACATTTTTAAATTTGAAAATCCTAAATAATACCCGTATACTTCAAAAGGTAGGACCTCATGAATTTACAGCCCTTCCAAAAGATCTTATTACACAGGTTTACATGCACATTTTAGAGGGGAGAAACACGGAGGTACCAATGGTCAAGCAACACGCACAATTTTACAAAGTAAAATCAAGGATGGTACCCAGATTTTAATTCAGACTTGCTTGACAGCAAAACCTGGATCTTTCTACTGCATTGAGTATTGTCAAATTTTCTCTGTAAAGGGCCAAACAGAATATGTTATGCTTTGCAAGCCACAGTCTCTGCTAAATTTTTTTTTTAAAACAATGCTTTAAAAATATAAAAATCATTCTTAGCTTAGAGGCTGTACAAAATCAAATCATGGGCCCCATTTGGTCTATGGGTTACAGTTTGCCAATCACTGTACTCTACCCTGAACTGACCTTGAAATCAGATGGCCTGAATTAAGGGTATGGGTTAATTCTGTAACTTTAGGTAATCAATCTTTTTGAATCTCAGCTTCCTCTTTTTTTTTTTGTTTTTGAGACGGAGTCTCACTGTTGCCCAGGCTGGAGTGCAGTGGTGCGATCTCAGCTCACTGCAATCTCTGCCTCCAGGGTTCAAGCAATTCTTCTGCCTCAACCTCCAGAATAGCTGAGACTACAGGCATATGCCACCACACCTGGCTAATTTATTATTTTTTAGTAGAGATGGGGTTTCATTTTGTTGGCCAGGCTGGTGTCGAACTCCTGACTTCAGGTGATCTGCTCGCCTCAGCCTCCCAAAGTGCTGGGATTACAGGCATGAGCCACCAGCTTCCTCATTTGTAAGATTAAAAAATAACTCCCCTACTTAATATGCTAGACTATTGTTATAAAGAGTGTGTGTGTGTGTGTGTGTGTGTGTGTGTGTGTGTGTGACAAAAATCTGTAAGTTGTAAAACAATGTATAAATGGGGCCATGATATGGACAAATCACACTAAAGCTTAAAAAAGGTAAAACAGAAACATTAATTTTAATATTTAATTTCTTAATTTTAAAGTGGAAACACTTTGCTATTAGTTCAGGTAAGAAAATATTAGACTTAAAAACTTCCTTTGGCCAGACATAATGGCTCATGCTTGTAATCCCAGCACTCAGGGAGGCAGGGAGGAAAGCTTGAGACCAGCCTGGACAACAGAGAGAAACCCCGTTCTCCAAAAAAGTGAACACAAAAGCCAAAACAATAAAACCCACTTCCCTTATAGAGTCACAAATACAAGCTAACCAAAAGAAACAACAACAAAAAAACCTACTCGTAAAAATGATTTGAGAGCTGTAAAGTTAGCTTTAGACTTCTATTGAGTAGCTCTTTAAAAAATGAAATACAGAGAAATAATTATCTATAATGAAAATATTCGCATACGTACTTTATATACAAAGGGATAATATTAAATCACTGTTTGCTTGACTCTACAAAGTAGGCAGAAGTCAGATACAGGTCCTCTAGCACTTTCCATTCTTTCTAAAACCAGGAGGCAGGCACTTGGGGAGTCACATACATAAGTGAAATAAATTTCTTTAAGATTTTATATATTATACATGATTTAAGGCTCCTTTCCATATACCTTGCAATTTCAGCTTTAAGTCTCCCAATTTCTTCTGTCAACTGTTGAATACGCTTAGTATGAACTTCCTTTTCAGAAAGGAGCTTCCGATATTCTTCTGTATCTGGATCTTTCTGTTGACTTACTAGATGCTAGAACAACAAAAATGCATACTTGATTTTGTTTAGGTTTTATGAAACAAATGTGCTATAATAAAATGGCAGAATATCTGATTATGTTTACATTAGGTGTCCTGCATGAAAAGTGATCAAGCATGGAATACAAGACACTAAGATTAAACTAAGCTTTGGTTTTTTGCCTAAGAAGTCTAGCCAAAATGGAAGGAAAAAAACCCAAAAAACAAATGTCATTAACTGCTCATTATTTTCTCATATTTGTGAATAAATGTTTCATATTAGTTCCAAAGAAGCCAAATAAAAGGAATCCAAAGAACCAAAACTTTTAATATTAAGTACCTAATTTCACTGAAGTGAAATTTACAAGAAAAAAACGGAGATAATGCATTACAAACTAAACACACATTTTGTAGATGCCAGGGAATGTGCTTTACATTTATTAAATTTTTATCACATGAAGGGTGGTAAGAGTTTCCCTCATTTTACAGATAAGGAAAACTGTAGCTCCAAAAGGTTAAGAAACTCTCCCAAGTCATAGAATTATTACATGCAAGGGAGATTTCTAACCTTTTGAATAAGGAGCTGGAGTTTCTAATCACAGTATGTTATATGGTTTCATCTTCCTAAAAATGTACCAGTGAACAAGTCTTTTTAAAGTGCTTTAATAAATTCAATAAATTATACAGATTCCTATTTTTCTTTTTTCTTTGAGACAGGGTCTCCCTCTCTCACCCAGGCTGAAGTGCAGTGGCACGATCCCAACTCACTACAGTTTCAACCTCCTGAGCTCAAGTGATCCTGAGGCCTCAGCCTCCCAAGCAGATGAGACTATAGGAATGCACCACCATTCCCAGCTAATTTTTAATTTTTTGTAGAGATGGAGTCTCACTACATTGCCCAGGCTGGTCTCAAACTTCTGGGCTCAAGCAATCCTCCCGTCTTGGCCTTCCAAAGTGCTGGGATTACAGGCATGAGCCACTATGTCTGGCCTCAGATTTCTACTTTCATGTATAAAAGTGTTTTAGTAGATAAAATGAAAGCCTAAAACTTTAAAATTATGGAAAATAAAGTAACTGCTTTTTTAGAAATTATAAGATGTAACCAAAACATTTTATAAATTGAGTTTTAAGCTTAACATCTGTCACATATTTGTACCTATTAATAACATATTAGACTTTCACTGACAAACAATAATTTTCACTAGTTCCTCAAATATTTTTACTCCCCTAAATTCCCCCTATTATTAAAAACACATGTTCTGTTTTGGAACGGTTTAACTGCATTTACCTGGTTACGTGCTTTCCAACGTTTGACATCCTCTTCTAACAGCTTCTTCTCTGCCTGTAGCATACCGCTTTTCTCACTCAGCTCAGCATTTGCTTCTTGTAAGGGTAAAATATCTAACTCCAGTTTCCTCACCTGAAAATAGTGCCAATATTTTTTTAATAACAAATGTAAAAATTCATTTATGATTAAAAATAACATGCTTCCACTCTTGATAACGAAGCAACAAACCTTTGCTTGTGTTTGCTGTAGATCCTGTTCTAATCTCTCCTTTTCTTCTCTCAGCATTTTATTGGTCTCCATAACTACATTCATTGTTTCAGTTTTCTTCATCAGTTCTTCATGCTGAGCCATTGTTTTTGCAGTTACCTAAACATTTCAAATACATATACATATCAACATCTAACAAGAGTTGAAAGTCTACCTGTTCCTATGAGCTCAAAATCCCCCTACAACAAAGTAAAGAGGATTTAAGTTTCAACTTTGAGAACTAACATATTTGAAAGTTCACATTTACTTTTCTGTGAGGTAGGCTAATTGCAGAGTTTAAACAAATTCAAGAAGTACAAAGATAAAAGTGAAAAGATGCTACAAATCCCACCAACAAATAAACAGTATTAACATTAGGTAAAAAACATCAATCTAAATCTGTATCTTTCTGCATCTATTTTTTTCTTGCTGCACTGAATTCCATTATTAGTTCTAAAATGTTGTTATTTTAATGCTCAGTTTTTTCACTCTTGTTCAGAAATCTCTCTTCATTTTGATCCACTGTTTCATCACTTTGGTTATGAGCAATTTTACTGAATTATCTGTGAAGAACTTTTTTCCTTCTCATAGGGTATAATTATCCATCTTCTGCACTTGGTATCACTTTCTTTCCCCATTATTTTTAAAGCTATGGCGTATTTCATGGTTGCCATGCTACACTGTTCATGCTTGGACAGATGTTATATTATTTTTTATATGATCTGTTAATTGTTGACTCTCTTCTTCCTGTATTTGAGAGTTGGTTTTCCCCCTAAGAACTTGTTTGTGGGTGGGCATTTTCTAGTATTTACTGTCTATAGCCCAAAGGAATAAAAAAAGCCGAAAAGATTGAAACAATATGCAATCTTTGTTAGAGACTCTGATTCTGTCCCTCTTCCTCCAAGTATTAACTCCACTGAACTGATGGTTCTGTTTATTATTTCCACGGTGAGATACATGTGAATTAAACAGGATGCAATTCTGGAACCTTTAGCTTCTGCTAACAGATAAATCCCATAAACTTAATTATTTACTATTCCCTGTTCGACGGTTTCTTCTTTTAACAGTCATTTTCTTTTTACTTATCAGTTAAAAGAAAGTAAATGTTTAGTATACTACTGTAGTTCCTAAGAATGAAGTAACTGAACAATAAGTTTTAGGTGGTAGTGTGGGGTAAGGAGTCAAGCTTGTTAATTACCTACCATCCATTTCACTATCACACCTTTTCCTTTGGTTGTCAGTTTTTACTACTTTTTGCTCCTTGGCTGAGAAAGATATTCTGTAGCAGTTTAAACCACTTTATCCTAGAATGGCCATCTACATGTATAAACCATGACAACTATAATAAATTAAGATAGCTGGAATTTATTAAGCACCCACTACATACCAGACATGCTTGTAAATGTTTCATGTACACAAATTCGATTAATCCTCATTATTATCCAAATATTACAGATGAAGTAACTAAACCTTTACTTTTAAGCACTATATTTTAGTATTTAGCAAATGCTTAATAAATTTACAAGTTCAGAAGAATGCTTGCTTCAAGTTAAATTTTACATTATGTTAAATGGTAGAGATATAAATGAGCGCTTCTCTTTTATTTATCAAGTGTTTTCTTAAAGCTTCGTATACCTACCTGGACTTTCTCCCTTTCAGCATTTAGACTATCTTGCAGTTCCTGCAGCTCTCTTTCTAAAAGTTCAACCCTTTGTCGATAACGCAGACTCTCAACCTGAGCCACCTCAAACCTAGTTTCAGCAATTTCTTTTTCTCGCCGTATAAATCTACAAAAATGATATTAAAATTTTAAGTGAATTTTTAAAAGCCAACATTTCAAAACTTGGATAATTTCATAAGATGACAAAAAGCACCTACTTTAATAACTATTGCAAATTTTTTCATTAATAATAAATAATAATGGGAGATGCATTTCTATTTTTTATTACACACAATGGTTTAGAATGTTTATCTCTAAAATGATCTGATTTTTACTTTTTCAAGAGAAAACTGCTCTAGTTTTCAATCTATCAGATTCAACTAGTCACTTATTTAATATGTCTAAATGTTAAAAGTTATGAGTTTTTTGACAAATAAAAGAATGAGCTTTGTATCAAAATTGTGTATAATCATTTTCTCTAATTTATGCATTTGTAGTTTCATTTCACAGTTGTTATACCACAGAAATAAAGCAGTAAGAATATGATTTACCTGAGAATTTCCAAAATTTGTTCTTGAGATTTTCCTTCTTCACTGAGAGATACGTTCAGTGGACCTTGCACACCTTCCTTCACAGAGGCAACAACCTTGTCACTTAATTTTTCAATCTGATCATGAAGTAATCTGTTTTGTTTCTCCAGATCTTCACAGCGACATACACATTTGGAAACCTCATCCTGTAAGCCAAGAGTCTATCAGAGTAGACAATTTTCCAATGCACATTTTAAAAAACAACTCAGCCACGAACAGTAGCTCATGCCCAAAATCCCAGCTACTTGGGAGGCTGAGGCAGGAGAATTGCCTCAACTCGGTAGGTGGAGATAGCACTGAGCCAACATCGCGCCACTGCACTCCAGCCTGGGTAACAGAGCTAGACTCCGTCTCTTTAAAAATAAAAGAACTCTTCAATTCTCCAGAACATTCTATTCAGATTTACAGTAATACCTTTAACATTCTCTCTCTTTCCTCCCAAGATGCTCTGCACTCCAATAACTGTGATTCTGCTTTCTGGGTTGTTTCTTCCAAATGCTGACGGACTGACGCCATTTTTGAAACCTGTTCCTTCGCAGCTTGTAGAGCTTCAACATCAGCAGCATGCAGCATCAATTCTCTCTCATACTTATTCTGAGCTTCCACGGCTATTTTAGCCTGTAAGAAGTTATTTCCCAATTGATACCAAAGATTAAAAATCCATAAAGCTAGTTAGTACTTTTGGAAAAGATACACTTTGGACTTTTTAAATAATAAGACAATCTAAATGTAGAACATAATTAAAAGTTAATGCTTTAGCTACTTAATGAAATATTATAAAACTATCAGAAGTGAAAGTTAGAAGACTAGCAATTTGGACAAACTTTTTGATATAAGAAGCTACACATAACTCAGCTATGTAAATACTAAATTATAGATCAATTGATTTTCATGAAATGTACTCTGAAGCATTTCTTCCCTGTATTACACTTTAAAATACTGATATACACGTTACGCATATATAAGCAGTAAAGAACAGTAACCAAATGAATAGCTATTAACACACCACCCAACTTAGAATAAGAACATTACCAATATCCTCACATGTACTCCTATCCCATCCTACCATTTTAGTAACTCCCACTCCTGAATTGTTTTATCATTTCTTCTTCATAAAAAGTTATAAAAACCTTCAACATGTGTGTGCATGTAAATATATAAACTCAAAATAATGTTTAACATTTTATAAAAAGCAGTATATAGATATCTGTGCAAACTCAGGAATGCATTCAAAATGTTATCAAGAGGTTCTTGTTTTGTTAAGAAAAGGTTGTCGCTACTCAATTGGATCTATAATTTTATAACCAGATCTAGTGAAGGACAATAGTAACATAATTTTTCCAAATGAGAGCAAGTACAAATTTTAGTTTCCTACTCCTATTTTTATTTTTTTCCACTTGCCAAGATTGCTTTGCTAATGAACACTGCACTATTTATTTTTAGCCTTCCTCAATACTTTTCAGTTTGTCTTGTCTAAGTTCCACAAAAGTGGAAATAATCTGGAACTTTTGTAAGGTCCACCAGTTCTCACAGTGCACAAATACACTTCAAGAATCATTCTCTAGGATCAAAGCTCATTTGTCAATAACTGGCTGTAAGAGCACAACTTACTTGTTCCTGACAGTCACGTCTGGCTTGCTGCTCATTACTTAAAGCTGTGCTTGCTCTCTGAAGGGCTTCTTGTACTTCATTCTGAACACTAGAAAGTGTTTTCTTTAATTCAGATAACTATGTAGAAAGAAGAAGATTAAAAATAAAGTTAATTCAAACTTACCAGAAAATACTGTATTATATTACTATATTGAAGTCTCATTTTTAAAGATCCAGTTAGCCCAAAAAACTGCTCCTAAATTTAAAATACACCCTGACATAATCAGTTCTGAAACCTTTATATCCATTCCCTGACTAATGTTTGCAAAAGTCAAGTCTCAGGTAGGGGCTTTTAAAAAGAACCACTGATCTTTCCTGTGACACTAGAAAAACAAGCAAACAAACAACGACAACAAAAGAACCACTGAAGCCCATTTCTGTAAAGCAGTCTAAAAATTTCAAAGAGAAACATATATAGATGTACAGAAAAGAACAAAACATAACACTAATTTCACCTATGTGTTCAATAAATTTCTGTTGAGATGAACTAAATGGCAACCAACAACCTAGTTAAAATAATCCAAATCCTTACCAAAAAAAACCTTAATCTGGTTAATAACCTATTTACCTGTTGTTCCATGCTCTCTATGGCTCTTCTCTTATCATCCTGAAGTTCTTGTTTCTCCTTCTCTACTTCCATCAACTTCTTTTCCAGTTGTGTCTGAAACTCAGCTGACTCTTTTAAACGAACTTCAATATTCTTACGTACTTCTTCTGTTACCTTCACCATATTACAAAAAGGATATGAAAATTATATACATGTAAAAGCATACAATTACTTTCTCCAAATCAAAACTAATTTGCAAAGTAATAAAATTAACACTTGCTTTATATTAGAAAAAGAACCCATCAAAGGTGATTAGAAGATTCAACAATAAGCAAAAACACCATGTAAATCTACAAGTATTTACCTTAGCCTTAACTTGGCTACTGGCCATTTTTCTCTTATGAAATGAAATTTCCAATCTCTCATTTCTCCCTCAATCATCACATCTACTTGCCAAATCCAACTATTCTACAACTGAAAGGTATTTTCCTCACATATTTCAATTTCTTACAGTGACGTCAACCACAAAAGGATCTTTTAAAATTGCAACCCTAGACTACTGCTACAGTCTTCAAAATGTTCAACTCTCTATCTTCCAATCCACCACATTAATTTTTTTTTGAGACAGAGTCTCGCTCTGTCACCAGGCTGGATAGTAGCACAATCTTGGCTCACTGCAACCTCCACTTCCCAGGTTCAATCAATCCTCCTGCCTCAGCCTCTCGAGTAGCTGGGACTACAGGCGTCTGCCACCACACCCAGCTAATTTTTATATTTTTAGTAGACACAGAGTTTCACCATGTTGCCAGGATGGTCTCAATCTCCTGACCTCATGATCCACTTGCCTCAGCCTCCCAAAGTTCTGGGATTACAGGTGTGAACCACTGTGCCAGACCACATTAATTTTCTAACCAAAAAAAAAACCTAATTGTGACACGTTAAAAAAAATCAGTAGCTCTTAATAAACCTACAGAATATAATTTAACATGATATTCAAAATCTTTCACATTTCGTTCTCAACTACATTTGTAACTGTAACCCCTCGCTTTTCACTTTACAAACTGTCATTTTCTGAAGCCTTGCTACCATGGCTAAGGGTTCCTAGTACACAAAAATACCTTTCTACTATGTTTGCCTATGCATTTACCTTCATTCAGGCTCTATCTGCACAAATGCCATCTGTCTTGTGAAGCCATGCATACCCAGAAGACAAATAACATTCCCTACCTCTCATTCTCCCCAACATCTGATATGTACCTTTCCTACAGCAAGTATAACTTCCTTGCTTCGTGAATTTTTTGTGTTTTTGTTTTATCTGGCTTATGAGACTCAACCTTATTTCGTGAGGTTAAAAGCAATGACGTTGGTCTAATTCATACCAGTGCCTTACAAAGTAGTCCTCTAATTAATAAAACAAAGTTAACACATGTGTTCAGACTGAATTGTGAGTCAGAATTATACATACCTGTTTTTCCTTGTTCAGGGATTCTTCTAAACTAGTAACCATTGCTCGATATTGTTCCACATTGCTAGTACTTGTTTTGAGTCTCTCCTTTAAGTCATTCACCTGCTCTTCCGCCTGTCTTAGTTGACTCACAAGATCATCCACATCTTCTTTGTTGTTAGGCTGACCTAAAAGATACAACAACTCTGTTAAAATTAACATTTTTAATAGTATTTGAGATGACTATTATAAACAGTTTATGAAATTAGCATTAAGGTTCAAATATAGATATATTTAACCATTTAGACAGTATATTTCAATCCATTACGAATACCAAAATAAAAACAGGTACTTTGGTTATGTTACTTCTCAAAAACAAAAAATTCATATATTAATATTTGAAATCTGCTGTTATAAAAATTAAGAAAAGAATATTCAAAAGAGAACAACCAAATGTTTCCATTAAACTGAGATAGCTATATGACGAAATGACAGAATTCTTAATTTATTAAACATTATTTACACTAAAACACTAAATCTTAAATCTAAAATTTGGCCCAATTTTTATCTGAATTACATAAAATAGGCAGAAAACTACAAGTTGGAAAGAATGTTTTATCATAAGACATTAACAAGAAAGGACTACTAGATAATTATATACCTATTATTTATATGGATCAGATATTTATGTGTCTGCATACAGGCACATATATAGAGAGATGCTTCTGTATTCACAGTGAGGTCACATCCTGATAAACTCATCATAATTTGAAACTATATCTTCTGAAAATGCATTTAATACTCCTAACTCACTGAACAACACCATAGCTTAGCTTATAGCTTAGCTTAGACTACCTTAAATGTGCTCAGAACAATTACATTAGCCTATACTTGGGCAAAATCATCTAACACAAAACCTATTTTATAACGAAGTGTTGAATATCTCATGCAATTTACTAAAGAAATACTGTACTGAAGTAGTTTCTACTGAATGTGTACTGCTTTTGCCCAACAGCTTGAAAAAACTATGTAAAGTGAAAGTATATTTCCCTTCTATTCAAAAATAAAACCATATAAAAAGATTATCAAGACACAAAGGCTTTGAATTTCAAATGGTGTATTTGAAAAGGGAAATAAAATCTAATGAAACAAATCTTTGACCTGAGGCTACCAATAAGCAAAAATTGTGAATACTGCTTTACAGGAGACTACAAATCAACTATTTCTTTAAGAGAACCTTATCCTTGTAGTTTTTAAAGGGGCCCGGGTTAAAAAATCGAATAACCCTCTTTAGAAAGAACAGTTTTTAAAGTATCAATAAATAGTGTCAAGAAATAGAAAACTGGGTGCATAGCATGATCAATGAGAAGCAGAATTAAAAAGACTGCAAATTTACTAGTTTAAGCCCAAAACTGAGCACCACTATATAAAGGGTTGTTTATTGTTTATTTTCATTTTATTAGCATTCACAAAGAATGAGGCTATTTACTTATTGGATATATTATAAACCTAAAGAAGAACTTATTTCCAATTATATTGGTTTACTTATTTATTTACCTTTACCAGTTCTCTGTGAAGACTGAGAAGCAAGTTGGACTTCCATATTACTGAGGTGCTGTTTCAATGTAGCATTTTCCTTCTGAGCATTTTTTAATAGTTCTTTTGTGTTAAGATGAAGATTTGTCTCTGCATCCAGTTGTCTCTTTGTATCTAAAAGCTGAACCTACAAAACACGTTAACGTTTGTAACCCTCTCTTGAGGTTTCTATATATCTTTTTACAGACCTCTGGAACTTTGCTAAAAGAGAATAACAGAAAACAGATTTACAACTTCACACCTGAAAGAGCCAAAAAAAAAAAAAAAAAAAAAATCCCAGACAAAACTCATGAAACAACTGAGATCCCTGAGATTGAAAACAAGAGGTGAACCTTAGATTGCCCTGATTTACTGTTTTAAAAGTTTCCAGGCTATGACACAAGGCAGGGGAAATGAGGCACAGGCCAGGAGACTCTGTGAATAAGAACATAGCTCTGAGGGTCCAGGGAGACTAAAGCAGCTCAAATCTGTAAGAATATAAGAGAGGGTCGTCTATTACGGACACAAGAAGGAAGCCAGACAGGAGAATCCTGGGCAGAAAAGCACCATAATTCTTAATGCTGCTGTTCTGGCCCTGGGAACTAACAACTTGGACGCCCACTCAAGAGACCTAATCTGAAAGTTGGTAACTTCAAAGATGACAGGAGGATGAATTTACAATGACGGGAAGAAACCAGCGTAAAAAAGCAGAGAATATTCAAAGTCAGAACGCCTCTCCCCCTAAAGATGATCACAGTTCCACATCAACAATGCAACAAGGCTTGATGGAGAATGAGTGCCTCCCGATCGATGTTAGAATCACGCTTCAGGGAATGGATAATAACAAACTTCGGTGAGTTAAAAGAACATGTTGTAGCCCAACATAAAGAAACTAGGAACTTTGAAAAAAACTTTGAAAAAAGGTTTGATGAAATCCTATTGAGAATAGACAACTTAGAGAG
>CAUYOR010006850.1:0-20901 GCA_963573925.1 Callimico goeldii | reverse complement strand
TAATCCCAGCTACTCAGGAGGCTGAGGCAGGAGAATTGCCTGAATCCAGGAGGCGGAGGTTGCAGTGAGCCGAGATTGTGCCATTGCACTCCAGCCTGGGTAAGGAGCGAAACTCCGTCTCAAAAAAAAAAAAAGAAGAGAGTAGAATAGAAACACTAGAACAGAAAAGAACTAAACAGAACATATTAGAGAACAAAATAGAATTGAATAGGAGTAGGGATAAGTGATCTAAAGAAAAATAAAGTTGGGTAAGGATGGGGTGAGGACCCACTCTTCAGGTTTCCTTCCAGACCTCCTTCTGCTTGGCTCTGAATTACTGGGGAGCTGATCTCAGCAGGATGCATTTCTCAAGCTTCTGTTAGCTGGTGGACTTTGACCATTCAGAGGAACTGGCAGGAGATTGGCAGTCAGAATCAAGCAGACTGCCAGGATTTTTCACCACCCTTTCCTCTGCCTCTGCTCTGACTACATCTCATTTAAGCCTCCATTGCTGAATAGGCCTGCCATGGATCTACCTTCTACACATTGGCCTTGTTCCTGGGGAAAATCTCTTCTCTTTGTCCTTCCAACCTAGGAGTGGTAGCAACTTCCTGCTGTTGCTAATCTCTGGGTCACCTCAGTCTCCTGGTTGGAGTCTCTGCCTTTTCAATCACTCATTAGTCAGTTCTTTGTATTAAACTTTATCTTATTACAATGCACAGTGTGGCTCCTGTTTTCCTGGTAGACCCTAATCAATATAGAAGGAAGGTAGGATGCTATTTTCAAATCTGTGGTCAGAGAAGATCCATTGAGCAGAGACATACATGATGTGAAGGGGTGAGCCATGGGATAAAGATCTGGGGGGAAGAGGATCCCAGAGAGAGGGAAGAGCCAGTGTGAAGGCCATAAGAGGGAAATGTTTGAGTGCTTTCTGAGAACAGCAATAAGCATGCATTCTGTGTGCAAAGGGAGGAGCCAGAGGAGCTGGGGTGGGTGGGGTAGGCGGGGCTGCCTCTCTGCCCAAAGTGCTGGGATTATAGGACTAACCCGATCTTTCTAATTAGAAAAAGGTTTCTTTTTCTTTCTTGAAATTATAACTTCCTACTTCAAGTTCTGTGTTTTTCCATCCTAGAAGGAAAACATTCATACTTCTTAGCTCAGCTACAAGATCTTCCATCTGTTGTCTGCTTCCCTGTTCAAGTCTCTTTTCACTTAGTGCTCCAACAACATGGGTGACCAGGGTCCTCTATACATTTGTACTTGCAGTTTTTTCTTCCTCAAATAACTTCCTGTACTTTGACCCTTTGGCAAACTCCTATTAATCCTTTGAATCTCAGCCAAAATGCCTTTTCTATGCTGCTGTCCCTGTACGTTGACCCCATACCCCTATTAGAATTCTAATACATAGATGCTTATTTGATGTGTGTTTGAATAAGTAAATGAGTGGGATGGGGGCTGAGAAGGGTAGGACCAGGATTGGGCTGGGATCTGGAAGAAAAGGAAAATGAGAAGTCACATTTGGTATCTGGGACAGGTGCCAGGGACTGGTGGGATGCTGGGACTGGAAGCATTTGGCCTTTGGGTAATATGGCCTGAGATAGATGTGATGGGAGCCCTGCCTATGGGAGGTAGTGAGATGGCACAGGGGTGTGTGGTCTGGTGTTAGAGGGCAGCAGATGCGAGGCCCAGGTGGACTGCCATGCTATAGAATCTAGTCTTCTTGGGCCAGAGTTCCTGAGATGGGATTAATTAACCCAACAGAGATCACCATTATGAGACCTGGGCACAGCTGTGGCCATGTCTGAAGCAAGGACCCAGGAGCACAGGCAAAACAAAATGGAATGCCCCTGTGACCAGAGGCCTCTCTGGGGACCAGTGGGAGGGGGAAGATACACGGAGGAAACAGATGGGACCTGCCCAGCTCTTGGGGATCAAAGAGCCCCCCCAAACACCACTCCTTATGTCCACTGAATAATGGTCTTTAGTTACCTAGGCACAGAGGGTCCTAAAGGAGGGGGCTCTAGGTCACTGTAGGGCCCTTGTCGTGGGGGCCTGACTCAGAGGCCCTGGTCTTCAGGGGTCAGGAGCTATAGGTCCTGGTCTTTGAATGACCCGATTGTGAAGCCAAGCCTAAGTGAGGTGTTCTCACCACCATGGAGCTTGAATGAAGGGTTCTGGTCACTAGAGAGCCTTAGAAAGAGTTTCTGGTCACTGGGGTCATGACCTAGGGGCCCTGGTCACTGAGTCTTTGGTCACTGGGGGTGGGACTGGGAGCTGCATGAGGGGCCCTGATTCCCGAGGAGACTGACCTGGAGGCCGAAGTCACTACAGGACTTGAGCAAGCAGCTCTGGTGACTGAAGTCTGAATGAGGGGCTCTGGCATTGGGGGCTTAAGGGAAAGGCCACCTCTATTATTCCTGACCTGCCTGTCAGCCCAGCATGCTCCTGTGCGCTCCCTACATGACCAGCATGGCTCGGAATAGCCAGCAGATGGCACTGTGGCCCCGCATCATGAGAAGTGGGCAGCCGGCAGGCAGTCCTTGGGGTGAAGAAGCTTGGTGGAGACAGGCTCAGGTGCTGCCTCCAGCAGCTTTGGGAGCTGCAAGAATTTGGGAGGGGATGTGGTAAGACAGACCTTGATCAAACTCTCTGCGGTGATGGCCCACAGAAGACCCCCAGGAAGCAGAGAATGCTGTGCCGTGGGTCAGGAGGCCTCAGTGTCTTCCATACCTCAGAAGGCAGGATGGGCTTGGTCAATAGCTCTGGAGCTCAGAGCAAACTTTACTGGAAATGCGGCCCAACATACCCAGACACTTTCACCCCCCGACTGATGCAGCTGTCCCTGTCACACCACAGATCCAAGACAAACTAGGATGTACCCTGAACATTAAGCTGTCATTTCCCAGCACTCTTAGTATTCCAGAAGGAATTAAGAGTCTGTACCCTGGCAAAGCCAGAACTTGTCACAGCCCATAACTCAATACCTCTTTCATAGGGCCCATCTATATTCCGGAACCATGTCACAGTTCAGGGCCTTGTGATACCCCAGATATAGTCACAGAGCAGGGCTCTGGCACCCTTCAAATAATGGCACGTCCCAGGAACCTCCATATACAGAACAACCAAGGGCCTGTCCTGTCAATCTTCATATACAGGCACTTCCTAGGGGCTTGTCACAGCCCTTGCTTGGCCCTGAGCTGGGATAGTATCTGGTGTGCAACAGCTGGGATGTGACAGGGCCCTGGGATATGACAGTATTGAATACACAACAGAGTCCTGAAATGTCCCTGTATTGGAGGCAAGACAGGACCCCTGGGCTGTGACTTTATCCACAATATGCAGCAACTAGTTCCAAAACTCACACCTGTGGGTTTGGCCATCATCAACGAGGATTTGTAATCAGAATTCATAGCGATTATGGTGACAATTTCCATGGGGGATACAGAGTGTACAAAGCAAGTGCTTTTCAAACTATCTGTGGTGACAAGACCAATTTTTATTAAAAATTTGCATTTCACATCCATTGCAGACTGACACTTGTAAAATGCAACTAAATTGCTAGAAAACCAACATTTTTAAAAAAAATTTATTTTACTTTAGGTGCGTACTATATCTGGCATTTCTCCCCATGTTATCCCTCCCCACTCTCCCCTCCCTCTCCATCCCTCGGTTGTCTCTCCCCTATCCCCCCCAACTGTCCCCTGTGTGTGATGCTCCTCTCCCTGTGTCCATGTGTTCTCGCTGTTCAACACCCACCTATGAGTGAGAACATACAGTGCTTGGCTTTCTGTTCTTGGATCAGTTTGCTGAGAATGATGGTTTCCAGATTCATCCAAGTCCCTACAAAGGACACAAACTCATTTTTTATGGCTGCATAGTATTCCATGGTGTATATGTGCCACATTTTCTTTGTCCAGTCATTGATGGACATTTGGGTTGGTTCCAGGTCTTTGCTATTGTACACAGGGCTGCAATGAACATACGTGTGCATGTGTCCTTATAGTAGAATGATTTATAGTTCTTCGGGTATACACCCAATAGTGGGATTGCTGGGTCAAATGGAATTTCTATTTCTAGATCCTTGAGAAATCACCACACTGTCTTCCACAATGGTTGAACTAATTTACACTCCCACCAACTGTGTAAGAGTGTTCCTATTTCTCCATATCTTCTCCAGCATCTGTTGTCTCCAGATTTTTTAATGATCGCCATTCTAACTGGCGTGATAGAAAACCAAAAATTTAAAAAGACACAAAATATGAACCCAGTTTGTAAAAATAAAATTTTTACTTATTTATTTATTTTATTTTGTTTTTTAGGTGGAGCCTAGCTCTGTCGCCCAGGCTAGAGCACAGTGGTGGGATCTTGGCTCACTGAAACCTCCATCTCCCAGGTTCAAGTGATTCTTCCACCTCAGCCTCCCGAGTAGCTGGGATTATAGGTGCCTGCCACTATGCCCAGCTAATGTTTGTATTTTTAGTAGAGACAGGATTTCACTGTGTTGGCCAGGCTGGTCTCGAACTCCTGCTTTTGTGATCTGCCCACCTCGGCCTCCCAAAGTGCTGAGATTACGAGTGTGAGCCAGCGCGCCCAGCCTTGCCACTGTGAGGTCTACCCTGGGTGACAGAGCAAGACCCTGTCAAAAAAAAAAAAAAGTCATTGGGAAGGGAATAGATTTTTCTTTTGAGATGGAATTTTGCTCTTGTTGCCCAGGCTGGAGTGCTATGGTGACCTTAGCTCACTGCAACCTCTGCCTCCTGGGTTCAAGTGATTCTCTTGCCTCAGCTTCTGGAGTAGCTGGGGTTACAGGTGCCTGCCAACACACCCAGCTAATTTTTTTTATTTTTGTTTTTTAGTAGAGATGGGGTTTCACCATGTTGGCCAGGCTGGTCTCAAATTCCTGGTGATCCACCTGCCTCGGCCTCCCAAAGTGTTGGGACTCCAAGTGTGAGCCACTGCACCAGGCCAAGAAATTTATTCAACACAAAGTTCTAGGAAAACTAGTTGGCATCAGAGCAGTCTAGATCCTTTTCTCACATTGTATAACGAGTACTTTCCAGATGAACTAAAGAGCTTTAAAAAAAATTTCCAGGAATGCTAAAATATTTATCAAATCTCTGGAAAGAAATAATGTTTCCATCTTAGAAGCAGTGGAAGTGAGCACAAAGGAAAAGATTCACTGACTTAGGTCTAGAAGTATTTTAAACTTTAATATGTCAAAAAAAAGTTAAGCAAAATAAAAAAGGCAAACAAACTAGGGAAATATTTGCAGTCAGCTGCATCAAGAACTCCTGTAAACTGATTTTGAAAGAATACACTGAGGCACTGGTAGGCAGGCAAAATGCATGATCAGGTGGCTTCCAAAAGAAGAAAGACAAAAAATGGTGCTTAATCTTCATAATTAAAGAACTTCAGGAAGGAGAGGTCAGGGGTAGCCGAAGAGTGAGGATTTTGCAGGGGAGGTGGAGTGTGGGCTTGTTACTGAAGATAGACTTTACAGAGGTGGAGGGAAGAGATGCTCATATTTGTGTGGCATTCCCTACCCACTGACCTCTCCTGTGTCCCCTCTGACTTTGCAGAGTTTCTGAGGCCTAGAGCTGGGTTCTAAATGTCTCTTGGGCCACCATAATCTGTCAGTAATGGAAATAACTTTACTCATGGAAGCATACTTATGTGGAACTTAGGGGAGTCTGGCAGAGGGGAGTTCTGGAAGGAGGATTCTGTGGCAGGGGGAGCAGGGAAAGGGCCTTGAACTTCCCATTCCTATCCCTATCTCTTTCCCCAGCAGGCTGAGAGTTTTCTGACTTCAAAGCCAACTGCTTGCCCACCCTTGCCCCCAACTCCTAATTGGAGTCGGTCTGTTCCTTTTTTACAGCTTTCCTCAAAATGTGAACAAAACTTTGATTCCTCTGAACACAGCTTGAACTGGCATTTTCATTTTAGGATCTTTTCTTTATACTGTATTGCTTTGAATCCGTATCTTTAAAAAATTAAACAAGCAATACATATTCATTGAAGAAAGTACAGATATAAACGGCATGTTATGAAAATTTTTCTGAAGAACAGAGAGGAAGAGAGAATATAAAATATAAATAGCTCACCTACGTCAAATTTCCAAAGCACAGCATTTGGATCACATGATAGAGACCGTGCCACTGGGCTTTCCGGGACCGCTCCGCTAGGTTCCAGGCCTGGCTAGAGCAGGGCATCTCATTGGAGAGACGTCCTGACATCATTATTGCCTCAGGGCCAAAAGTCCCGATTCATACTTGCAACTGTCTCCTGCCAGACCTCCCACTCAGCTCCCTTTCTGGTCTAAAGACTGACTCATCCTCAGCGGTGCACGGCGGCCATTCTCAATCTTTTCTCCACCACCCACAAGCAATGGATGACATCCATATTCATACACACTCTCAAAGGTCAAACCCAATTTTATCTAAACCCTGGAAGAATTTTGGCAGGAAATCAAAGCCAATGGCAAAAATAACTATTACATTTCAAAGCAGTGCGATGACTTGAAAATGACATGACAATTGGTGTGTCAGAAATCTTCCCACTGCTGCTGGTGCACGTGTAGCACAGGTTTTGGAGAAGCCATTCCCGAGTGCTGGCTGTGATGCCACTCCCTCCTCCCCCCAGTTAGTTAGTGGGACATTATTATAGGGGTAACCAAGTAGTGTGTCACTGTTAAGCCTCATGCATATATTTTGATAGCAGTTATTGGGGCTTATTGTGTATCTGTTCACGTTTGTTTTCAGAAATAAAGTTTTCTGTTAATTACTGTATCTTTAGTGTCCAGCACGGTGCCTGACATTAATCAAGAGGTAATGATTGAATAAATGAGTTAACAAACCCACTTTGCTGTGAAGCTTATATGCTCTTTGCTCTGACTTGAAGAAATCCCGCCTTTCCTGTCTTCCCATCTCTGGCTGGCCCAGCAGCAGCACTCTGCAACATTCTCTAAACACAGTTTGCCTTCTTGTTTGACCTGTCTGTGCTGTCCAATATGTCAGCCCTGGCACCTGGGCCCTGTTTTCTGGATGTCTTTACCCAACACTTTTGTCTTTTCCAGTCCTCAAGAGTCCTTGAGATATTCTCCAGAACTGGAGAGTGAGAGGTTTCTCTCACTCTCCCCTCCCTAGCGGGAGCTCTGGGTTGGCTCTCCATGTTGATTTTGAATCTTTTACAGTAGACTTATGCCTTTTCCACTTATTTTATAGTACCCAGAGCATGTAGTGTAGTCACAGGCCTAGATGAATATTAGGTCCAACTCCTTTGTAACATGTATCACATTTTCTCTCTCTTTCTTTCTTTTTCCTTCCCTCCCTCCCTCCCTCCCTCCCTCCCTTCCTTCCTTCCTTCCTTCCTTCCTTCCTTCCTTCCTTCCTTCCTTCCTTCCTTCCTTCCTTCCTTCCTTCTCTCTTTCCTTCTTTCTTTTTACTTTGTCACTCAGGCTGGAGTGCAGTGACATGATCTTAGTTCACTGCAACCTCTGCCTCCCAGGTTGAAGTGAATCTCTTGCTTCAGCCTCCTGAGTAGCTGGGACTACAGGTGCACACCACCACATCAGGCTAATCCTTGTATTTTTAATAGAGACGGGGTTTCATCATGTTGGCCAGGCGCTTCGAATCATAATCCACCCGCCTTGGTCTCCCAAAGTGCTGGGATTATAGGCATGAGTCACCGCGCCCGGCCACATGTATCACATTTTCTTTTAAATAAATAATCATATAGTTTGTCTAACAACTGTGTCTCCTAGTTGGGGGTGAGTTTTACAAGGACATGAAGTCTATTTTATACGCTGTTATTTCCCCAACAGCTTGCACAATGCTCAATACACAGCAGAGCTCAATAAAGATGTGTGGTTAAGAATGAATGAATGAATGAAGGCATTGACTGAATGGCTGACTCGTTACACTTCTGATAAATTGGATGGTTTTGTTTTTTCTGAAAAAAGGCTTTAATGCTGAAGGTTATGTTTGTAGAGAAAAAAACCAGGCCTTAGGGGCAGTTGGCAAACAAGAACAGTGGTTAATATTTAAAGGAACTCCATGGGCAGCTCAATCAAGTGCAGGGAGCCCAGCGTGAGTCAAAACAAAGAAGAAAAAAATGGCCGGGAGTGGGGGAGGGGGAGACAGGAAGGGGGATGGTGAATCACAATTTCCTATGTCTGGCCCACCAAGTTTTCCTATAATTTGTATTTACTTCAGACCCTATACTAAGTTCCCAGAGGATCTGGGGTAAAAGTGGAAGCTCGTTTGTTTATGTTACACACTTCATGTGGATTAGTGTGTGGCAGAAACATTTTGGAGGGTTATTGCTAATCACCCCTGATGTACAGGAGCTGGGGCTGAGGTGGCCAAAGACAGTCTTTTGGGGGACAACCCTAGGATTGCACCAATTAGTCCAGCAGAGCCCACACCTCTTCATGAGACCTGGGCGCAGCTGTGGCCCCTCTCTGGACAAAGGGCTCAGGGATGAATCGGAAGGCAGAACCCTGGAGATAAGAGCCTCCAACAGCTTCTCGGGGGAGCAGAGGGAAGCGGAAGGCAGTTGGGTGGCCTGAAGGGACCTGCCCAGTTCTTGTTATGCTCACTAGACCCTAATTAAAGACTTTTGGTCATGGAGCTATGAGTGGTGGTCGGGGTCCCTGAGGAATGGGGCTGATCAAGACTGTTAGAGGTCTAAACACATTAAAGATTATGGTTGGTTTCTACATGTTATTCAAAATAAAATAATATAAGCCATAAAATAAGTACAAAGAAAGTTGGTAAAATGTATCCCATGATGGTTACATTGATGCTTTTTTGCAAACATTGAATTCTTAAAAAATTTTTTTTCCTGTTTTGTTGTTTCTGCCTTTGTAAATGCCATAATTCCTTTTTATCAGCCTGTTGAATAATCCATCTCTGATGAGGGGTCTGAGGGAGGGTCCCTGTTAATGAAACTTGAATGAAAACTAGAGAAATCTGAATGAGAGTCCCCAGCTCATGGAGAAGCAGAGTGAGGAAGGACCCCGATCATTGATGGGCTCAGTGAGGACCCTGGTTACTGAGGGGCGTCAGCAAGGGTCCCTGGGAGGCCTGTGAAAGAGCAAGGGTCACTGAGGGGCCCGAGCTGGGGCACTGTTGCTGAGCTGTCTCAGTGAGGGTTCCTGCTTACTGACCAGGGTGAGGGTGGGCTCTGGTCCACGAAGAGCCTCAACAAAATGCTGGTCATTGGGGACCTGCAGAAAAGTTCCTGATCACTGAGGGGTCTTATCTGGGCACTACTTACTAACGGCCTGGGTGGAGGCATTGGTCACCAAAGCCTGAAGGAGAGGGTCCTGTCACAAATTCTTTTTTTTTTTTTTAAGACGGGGTTTCACCATGTTGGTCAGGCTGGTCTTGAACTATCGACCTCAGGTGTTCCCCCGCCTTGGCCTCCAAAGTGCTTGGATTACAAGCGTGAGTCACCACGCTCGGTCATGTCACAAATCCTTATGGGTGATCAGTGGTTTCTGAGTGAGAGGCTCTATTGCTGAGTGGGCCATGGAGGACACTTGTGTCACTGAATTAGGGTCGCCAGCTCCTGGTGAAACTGAGAGTGGGAGCCCTGGCTCTGAGAGGGTTGAAGAAAGGGCTCTGGACACTGAGATGTGACTGAGGGTATTCAGTCAACGGGAAGTATGAATGATGGGCTTCTCCTAGCGAGTGTGGGCTCACATAGGTGGGACAGACTGCCCAGTGTAGGGTCTGGTGGCTGAGATTCCATGGCAGAATTAAACCACAGGGGTCCTTAATTCTTCCTCTCTTCCTCTTTCAGCCCGATCTGCAGGTCTTATAGATGCCAGTAGATGGCACTGCAACCTCACATGTGGAGGGGCAGCTGGCTTAGGTCCCAAGATGGGGCCCAGGTGCAAGCAGGTGAGAAGTGAGAGAGGAAATTAGTTGCCTCTCTGACCAGATTCCTTGGAGTCAACGGAGAACTAGACTTGATGGCTTAGATCCCCTACGCACTGGCCACCTAGAGGCCAAGTCCTGTTATCACAGACCAACTAGTTCCAAATACACTGACTTTTTATGTTGGATTCATTCATACATTTTTTTTTTCAGCAAATGTACATCCAATATATGATAGAAATTGAGCTAAGTACCGAGGATACAAGGGAAATTAAGCAAGGTCAATATTTTTAAAAGCCCATCGTGTGAGAGGTGAAAATTAATACAGGTAAAATAATTACAGTAAATTTGATAAGGACTGTAAAATAAAGATATGCATGATGCTTCAGAGGCCCAGGGAAGGTCTAAGTATATAATTCGAGGCGGTTGTGAACATGTGAGGAGGAAGAACTGACATTGACGTAGGGTCTCAAAGCATGAACAGGGATTTTATTTGTAAGGCACTAATGAGGGAAGGTATCTGGGGCAGGAGCTAAGGTGTGAGTAAGGATGTGGGGTATGTGAGAGAGCCTCGGGTGTGTGTGGTCCAAAACATCTAGGGAATAGGGAACAGTGTAGGGGTGGGCTGGGAGGATGGTAGGGAGGGCGAATGACGTATAGATATGGGGGAAGATCATTAAGAATCTTGTACCTATATTTAGGGCTTTGGTCATGGTCCTTAAACAGATGAAGAATCAGAAGAACTTTCAATAGGCATAGGAAAGATTCCAGTTTCAGTTTAATTACTTTGGTAGCCAAGTTGTAATTAGAGGAGGGACAGACTGCAGGCAGAAACCCACCTAGGCAACCAAGTTAGAATTTATGAGCGTTAAATAAAGAAGGGTGTTAGGGAAAAGAAAACAGATCTGAGGGGTGTTTAGGAGGGAGGATGAGTAGGATTTTGTATCAAAGTAGATGTGAAAAGTACTGGAGAACAAGGAATGTAGAAAAATAGTAAATGTTAATGTTTACTAAACATCGAACATTTGTAATACTTCATCTCAAAAATCAAAACAGCACTCTCTAAGGTAGGATTTATTACCCCTAATTTCAGATGAGGCAACTGGAGCTCAGAGAGGCTACGTGAGTTGCCTAAGGCCACACAGCTAGTTCTGTCCCCTGCCTGGTTTTCCTGTTAAGTCTTATCTCTCTCCAGGTCACCGTTCAGAGTGAGACTTAGGAAATCCTTCCTTAAAATCCTCCAGTGGCCCCCTATGGTGTACTTCACAGTTGCGTCAACTTTCCCCACCTCATTCTAAACGTCAGGCAGGCAGGACTGCTGGCACCTCCCCAAAGGGCTAAACTTTCTGCCTGTGTGCACTTATATATGTGCTGCACCGCTGACAGCTCCCCAAAGGGCTAATCTTCCTTGCCTGTGTGCACTTGTAGATGTGCTGCCCTGCTGATGCGCATGCCACCTGACACCTTCACACATGCTGGCTCCTTCTGCCTCATCTGCACCTCCCTCCCACCCACTGGCCTGATTCACTTCTACTTGTAGTTCCAGTCTTAAATGTCGTTTCCTCAGGGTGGTTTTTTATGACTCACCCTCAAGTCCATGAGGTTAGGTCTATGTATAATGTACTGTCACAGCATTTAGTGCTTTTCTTTCGTAGCATACATCACAATGACAATTAAGTAACTATTTTCATAATTACTGGCTTAAAATCAATTTCTTTCACTGGATTATCTAAGTTTTTTGAGGTGACGGAGGGACTACTTAGGGGCATTCGCTGCAGCTTTGTTGTGGCAACAAAAATACCATGAATTAGCTACATGAAATGTGATTACATATTCCTTAATATGAAATATTATGCAGCCATTAAAATGCACAAGAACTCATGCTACCTTCCCTCCCCCAATTTCCATCCAGGCCCTGTTGACAGAAGAGAAGACTCAAGCCTGATGTGCAGATAGCTCTGCATAGGATACAGCCACCAGACAGAAATGGGCAGAGGTAAGGGAAACCCAACTCTTATACTGCCTGGAATAACACATTTCCTTGGGACAGGTTTACACTGATTTCTGGGTGGTGTCTGGTGACTTTGTCAGACTGGGAAGAGCTAATGCAAGGCATATATTAGAGTTAATCACTTTTGTGAGTAACTGAGCTCTATCTGATGGATCTTCTGAGAACAAGTGTAAGATGTTCCTTGCATTTATTTATTTATTTTATTTTTAGAGATAGGTCCTCCTGCTCTGTCGCCTAGACTGTAAAGCAGTGACCATAGCTCACCGGAATTCTGAATTATCAGGCTTAAGTGACCCTCCCACCTCAGCCTCCCAAAGTCCTAGGATTATAGGCACAGCCACCATGCCTGGCCTGCATTTGTGTGTCTCCTGGCCCCACCCTTCCTTAGTCAAGGGTTGCCTCTGGGGTATTAGCAGCCTCACATTTTCTGTATGCAGGAGTGTACCCTAGGCAAAAAGTGAAGCTAAGTGAAACTGCTGACAGATTCCCTCTACAGGAAACTAGTTGCCATCCTGCTTCCTGATCAACTGGCTGGAGAAAGAGTTAAGCCAAGAAGGTGTGGGCTGGGACCAAAGGCTGCATCTGGTACATCAATCAAGTCTACTTTTCTAAACTTCCCAGTTTCTGCCCAATTGATTCGTGAATAAATTGGCGTGAGATTAGGGATGTCAGCTAGGTTTTGGCTCATAACAGAATTTTTTTGGCCATGTCATATTTCGCTACTGCCACTGCCAAATATGCAAATTGCCAATTAACAGTGACAAACTCTTAATGGGACCATGATTTAATGAGATCAGCCAGCTAATGGCACCAGCTAGATTGTTTTTAGACATGTTTCATTACATAGGTGACAGACATTTGTCCTCATTGGAGTAGACACTTATTCTGGATTTGGGAGTTTTTTCTCCATTTGTCATACTCCTGCCAGCACTGACATCTGTGAACTTACTGAAAGTCTTAGGAATTGTCATGGAATCATATATATGGTTAGAGCTTGTTATGAGTTATTTAATGCTGCATAACAAACCATCCCAAAACACAGCGGCTTACAACAGTAACCATATATTATTGCCTATGAATCTGTGGGTCACCAGGTTGATCGGCTGGAGGTTGACTGGTCTAGGATGGCCTCACTCACATGTCTGGTGGTTGGCTGACTGATGGCTGGGTGACATGGGAGACTGGGAGATGTGGCTCATCAAGTATCCAGCTAACCTGGCCTTATTTATACGGCAGGGTCAGGGTTCCAAAAGAGACACCAGAAGTTTGAAGCTTATGCTCAGAACTAGCGTGATGACGCTTCTGCTGCATTCTATTGGCCAAAGCAAACCATAAGGGCAGCCTAGATTCAGTGCATGAGGAAACAGACTCCCCTTCTTGTTGGAAGGATTGAAAAGTCACGTTTCAAAGGGTATGGATACAGGGATGCGGGGGAAGGATAGGATCCACTTTTGTAATTAATGTATCACAGTTCTGTCAAGAAATTTATTCATAGAAAAAGAAGTAAGACAAAGAACCAATGTCTGTGCCATTCATTGATTTCATTATGGGACCTACAGTGGACTGAATTTTGTTCCTCAAAAAGATATGTTGAAGTCCTAACCCCGGAACCTTTGAAGAGGACCTTATTTGAAAGTAGGGTCTTTGCCGGGCGCGGTGGCTCAAGCTTGTAATTCCAGCACTTTGGGAGGCCTAGGCGGGTGGATCACGAGGTCAAGAGATCGAGACCATCCTGGTCAACATAGTGAAACCCCGTCTCTACTCAAAATACAAAAAATTAGCTGGGCGTGGTGGTGTGTGCCTGTAATCCCAGCTACTCAGGAGGCTGAGGCAGGAGAGTTGCCTGAACCCAGGAGGCGGAGGTTGCAGTGAACCGAGATCGCGTCATTGCACTCCAGCCTGGGTAACAAGAGCGAAACTCTGTCTCAAAAAAAAAAAAAAAAGAAAATAGGGTCTTTGCAGGTGTAATCAAATTAAGATAAGGTCAGAATAGATTAGGGAGGAGGCTGAACTCAATCATTGGTGTCTCCATAAGTAGAAAGATTTGAAAACTCTCAGATACAGAGGAAAGAAGAACCTGTGAAGATGAAGACAGAGATTGAAGTTGTGCAGTTACATGCCAAGGCATGACAAGGATTGCTGGGAGCTACCAGAGGCAAAGAATGATCCTTTCCAGAGCCTTCGGAGAAAGTGACTTGCTGAGACCTCGGGCTTCTAGCTTCTAGAAGCATGAGATAACAAATCGATATGTTTCTGTTGTTTTAAGCCATTAATTTTGTGGCACTTTCTTACAGCAGCACTAGGAAGCTAATATAGACCCTGGGGCAGCGGGGGAGTGGGGGGGGGGAAGTTGCTGGCATTATAGAGAAACGTACGTTCAGCTGGGGACAATTTCTTGTGAGTTAGGCATCTCGTCTTGCTGTTGATGATTTATGCTGTCTGACAGATTAATATATTCATGTCTCCAAGTCAGAATATATAGGTTCAGGGATTAAGAGTTGGAGATGGGGCTGGGTGCAGTGGCTCACGTCTGTAATCCCAGCAGTTTGGGAGGTTGAGGTGCATGGATCATCAGGTCAGGAGTTTGAGACCAGCCTGGGCAGCACGATAAAACCCCGTCTCTACTAAAGTACAAAAAATTAGCTGGGTGTGGTGGTGGACCCCCTTAATCCCAGCTACTCGGGAGGCTGAGGTGGGAGAATTGCTTGAATCCAGGAGGCAGAGGTTGCAGTGAGCCAAGATTGTGCCACTGCACTCCAGCCTGGGTGACAGAGTAAGACTCTATCTCCAGGAAAAAAAAAAAAAAAAGAGTTGGAGATAGGAGCGTTACCACTCCTAATTATTCTTAATAATCATTCTCAGAATGCTGTCTTTCTCTAACCAAGATTCTTTTACTACCAAAGTAGCTTCTCAGAGTTCAAAGTAAAACAAAAACAAGAACAAAACAAAACAAAAAAAACAAAAAACAAGGTGAGAGATATTTTCACTAAGGGCCTGTAATAATGACTCCATTACATTGGAAATTGGAAACTGGTCATTTCACATTTCTCATGACATAGGCAGAAATGGAAAAAAGATGTCCTGATGTTATCTAGGATAATTAATTTTTTCAAAAAATTAATTTTTAAGTTGACTAATATAAATGGTATAGATCTTTTAGAGTATAACGTTTTGATATATGAATACACTGTAGAATGGTTAAATTGAGCTAATTGACATATTGGTTACTTCAAATACTTATATTTTTTCTGTGGTGAGAAAGCATAATGTACTCTTAGCAATTTTCAAATGTATAATACATGAACTGTAGTCGTCATATTGTACAATAAATCTTCTGAGCTGATCCTGTCTGACTGGAGGAAACTTTTGTGCCTTTTGATCAAAATCTCCCCAATCTCCCTGCTTGCCCACTGCCCCTGACCCCTAGCCCCAGCCACTGGTAACTACTATTCTACTGTCTGCCTCTATAAGTTTGACATTTTAAAGATTCTAACAGGGCACGGTGGCTCACACCTGTAGTCCCAGCACTTCGGGAGACTGAGGCAGGTGGATCACAAGGTCAGGAGTTTGAGACCATCCTGGCTAAGATGGTGAAATCCTGTCTCTACTAAAAATACAAAAATTAGCCAGGCATGGTGGCAGGTGCCTGTAATCCCAGCTACTCAGGAAGCTGAGGCAGAAGAATTGCTTGAACCTGGGAGGCAGAGGTTGCAGTGAGCCAAGATTGCATCATTGCACTGCAGACTGGGCAACAGAGAAAGATTCCATCTCAGAAAAAAAAAAAAAAGATTCTACATGTTTCTGGAATCATGCAATATTTTTGTCTTTCTGTGTCTGGCTTGTTTTACTTAACATAATGTTTTTGAGGTTTTTCCATATTGTCACAAATAAAAGGATTTCCTTCTTTATAAAGGCTGAATATATCCCACATTTTCTGTATCCATTACGATGGTTAATCTTGACTACTACTGGAGAAAAGTGCTTTTCTTCACTCTCAGTGGTTCATTTCACATGGAGGGCGCTCTTCTAGAGTAACGATATGGGCCTCCCTCCCCGGAGGAGGAGTCAATGACTGAGCTAAATGACACATTTGGGAAGAATAAACTGAGCATATTGCTTTGGCTTTCCCAACTGTCTCTTTGGGATCCAGGTTGACCTTGAAAGCATGCACTGAGGACATTCTAAAGGGGCTTGCCTTGTGTAGTAGGTAAACCTCTCTTTATTTCTGAAATTCACTATTAGAAAGTTATTTTTTCCAACGACATAAGCCATCTTTCTAATATTAACTTTATCAGTCATAAAAATGACTATTGGCTTCTACCTTTTATTTGGTGTTGAACTCAGGGGAGGGAAAAATGTGCCATTTATTGAGGATCCACACAACTTAAAACATCTGATTCACTGGACCAGGAGCCTTAAAAAATAAACAGGGAGTGAAATTTGGAGACCCAACTAATATGTTAAGAGGCTTTTGGGGAAGCCAGTTTGGGGTTTGGATTTGAACAAACATGCATTTGTGTTTGCAGTGGTTTTGCAGAAGCTTATGTTACGCCAGAAGGCTTTTTAAATGGATGTAATTGGTTTTTCATCAGTTGTAACTGAGCAGGAAGTTTCAGATTTTCATTGCCAGCAAGGTGGGACTTTTTTTTATTTTTGGGATGGAGTCTGGCTTTGTCACCCAGGCTGGAGGAGAGTGGCATGATCTTGGCTCACTGCAACCTCTGCCTCCTGGGTTCAAGCAATTATCCTGCCTCAGCCTACTGAGTAGCTGGAACTGCAGGCACGTACCACCATACCTGGCTAATTTTTGTATTTTTAGTAGAGATGAGGTTTAACTGTATTGGTCAGGCTGGTCTCCAACTCCTGACCTCAGATAATCCACCTAGCTCGGCCTCCCAAAGTGCTGGGATTACAGGAACTAGCCACCACACCCGGCCTCAGGTGGGACTTTCACCTTGCTGGGACCTCTCGACTCTTGAGACTTTACCCCCGGGTGGGGATCTGTTTTTATAGAGGCAGGGCTCTGGGCTGATTTTAGGGAAACAGTAGCTGGTCTTGCCTGCATTCAGCCAAAATGACTCCGTCAAGGTGCACGTGGGTGTCCTTAATATTCAAAAGGGTAGGCCTTAGCCAGATGCCACTGTGGGCGGGGTTTGGGGATGGCTCAGCAAAGGCACAACTATAGCAAAAGTGAGAGCTTTGGGTGTAATGTGCTGTAGATTATTCTTGAACTACACAGGCATCAGAGTTAGGATATGTGCATGAGCCACGTGAGGGCCATGGAGATGCTGGTGAGCTGCAGTGCCTTAGTAAGAAGGGACAGCTGAAGCAAGGCTTCAGTCAAGGAGAAAAGAGAGAAGAGAGAGAAAAGAAACAAAGAGAAAAGGGAGTCCTGTATCTGTAAAAGACACCCTGAATCTTTCAGATGTGAGTGGGGTGCGAACAATTATTTATTAGTTGTGGTATTCACCAGTGTAAGTAGGCTGCTCCAAATCTGATCCATTAAAATGTTCTGAAATGACTTTATCCAAGAAAGGGAACCATGGAGAGACTAACCTGGAATTCTTATGGCTCATCTCAGGCTCAAGTGCTGCTCTCATTACGTCTTGAGAAGACCAAGATACATGAATAAAAAGGGAAAAGGACATGCAACTAGATTTAATTGCTCTTAAAGAGAGTGTCAGAAAAACAAGCTGACTGAGTTATTATTAGCTCAGAAACAGTCATTAGGTCCTAAATAAATCTGACAGATAAAAAAGAGTAGATTTCAGTCCTGGCTGAAATTGCTCCATCAAAAGGGATCTAGATATAGAAAACTATTAAGGTGCCGCATCTCAAGATCGGGTTGGGGAGAGAGAGAGAGGGAGGGAGAGCGTGAGGGAGATCATAGCATGAGCAAACAGGGACTCGTTCCTTAAAGATGGAGACAGATACACCAGCTAGTTACAGAAAAACTTAATGGAGTTAAGAGGAAGACCAGAACAATTGTTGTAAAGTATTCAAAGCATCACTAGGAGTTTCCAGGTAACAGCTTATTGTATGTCATATCTCTGCTACCTAAAGGTTTAAGTACTCCCTGTGTCCTGAGAAATGTCTAAATATTTAGAAATCAGGGACCTAAGAGTTGGTCCCTGACTTATAAATATTTGATGTATTAATATGGAACCAGGAAGAAAAATGATGCATTGGGTCTAGATTTAGGTTGGATGCTGGTCTGTTGAGAGGACACAGACCAGCATCTGTGTCGGTTTAACCAACTCTGGATGGAAACTTTTGAAGAGTGAGTGCTTTGGCATAACCAGAACCCATTGATTTTCTGTTTAAATTATTAGCCATAAAATAAAATATAGAGAAATAGGGTAGCAAAACAAATGTCCAGTGGCAGAAAGAGCTACTACTCAAGGCCTAGACTATTCAAAAGTCAAGAAAAGACAGTGTCTTAAGAAAGCCCATGGCTGAATTATTGGTGGCATTGATTAGAGTTGAGGCAGATGATCAACCGTCTCTTGGTTTCTCTGGCTTTAGCATTGAAAAGCCTGCATTCCAGGTAAACTAGGATAGTTGGTCAGCCTATTAATAGAGGCCCGAGTTTCCAAAGTGTCAGCAGCATTTTCAGATCAGGAATCTGGTGATGTTCATTCTCTAGTGGGAACAAATGCAGAGAGAGGGAGAAACTTCCCTAGGAAGCAGGTTTCTTGGTTTAAGGCGTTATTTAACAAGATGCACTGGTAGCAGCCACATAGGTAACAGGACTGAAAAATGCTGCTTGCTGCCATCTCAATGCATCAGAGCACCGTAGTCTTGGAAGCTACAACACAACAGGCATACACTTGGGGTACACTGGGATGCCAGAGTTTGGGGCTCAATCAGGATATTGAACTGTATAGGAAAATTTAAGCAGGCTGGATGGGCATTAAAAATCCATTAAATAAGGCCTAATGACTGAGGTAGCATCATCGCAAATTTCTACACTTTGTAGAAAGAAAAAAAAATGTTTCAGATAACTCTCTGAAAGCATTGGGGGAAGATATTAGTGCATGCTTGAATTTACTCCCAAAGTTATTTAATGCAGAGTACTTAAATAGGAGAGAAAATAGTATAAAGATTCACATACTCATTACCCACTTTAACAATACTCAACTCATGGTCAATATTGATTCATCTATATAAATCAAGGGGGAAGCTATAATTTTCTTATGCCATCTGTGAGTGGGTGGGTTAGTCTCCCTACTTCTGGTGTTCAGGATCAAGGGACTCATTTGCTAAATGATATAGCCACATCTGCCAATATGAATTTTATCAGTAATATTGTGATTTTGGGGATCTATTACCTTTTTTTTTTTTTTTTTTGAGACACTCTGTTGCCCAGGCTGGAGTGCAGTGGTGTGATCTCATCTCACTACAACCTCTGCCTTCTGGGTTCAAGCAATTCTCCTGCCTCAGCCTCCCAAGTAGCTGGGATTAAAGGCATCTGCCACCATGCCTGGCTAGTTTTTGTATTTTCAGTAGAGACAGGGTTTCACCATGTTGGCTAGGCTGGTCTTGAACTCCTGACCTCAGGTGATCCACCCACCTCTGCCTTCCAAAGTACTGGGATTACAGGCATGAGCCACCACACCAAGCCTCCTTTTACCTTATTCTTTTGCTTTATTTCTCAGTTGGTTGAGAACTAGGACAGGAAAACGGGATTTTATTTATTGGTGCCCTTAAATCTTCCAATAACCACTGAGGATAAATAGACTAGCTACTTCATTTAGACAAACTTCTGCCCCTGCCTAGACCACAGATCTTGTAAGAGTGGGCCATATCTACCACTTTCATCTTATTTCATTACCCATGGGCAACAGCTGTTTAGATCTGAGCCAAGGCTACCAGTTAGATGCTCCCTCTCTTTATTGCCCAATAAATGAAACTATGAGGCCAGCCATGGTGGCTTACATCTCTAATCCCAGCACTCTGGGAGGCCAAGGCAGGTGGATCACCTGAGGTCAGGTGTTCGAGTCCAGCCTGGCCAACATAGTGTTACCCCATCTCAATACAAAAATTAGCTAGGTGTGGTTGCAGGCACCTGTAATCCTAGCTACTCGGGAGGCTGAGGCAGGAGGATCGCTTGAACCTCGGAAATAGAGGTTGCAGTGAGCCAAAATTTCACCATTGCACTCCAGTCTGGGTGACAAGAGTAAAACTCCATTCCCCGCCCCCCACAGCAAAAAGAAATTAAACTACAATTCAATGACTGCCATCATTTGATGGTAGGCACATGAGCTGAATTGGGATGGCTATTGTCACATCATGTGCATTGCTGATAAGTAGTCTCAGAAAGCCCAACTTGAGGAGAAGCTGAATGGAGCAGGTGCATAGATAGAAGTAGGCTGGAGGGGTCAGGAGGCTTGAAAATTGAAGGGAGAACTCTGGCTCTCTAACCTTGTTCTAGTTTCCCAGGCTTTTCTCATCCTGGGATTCTGTGAGATGGTCATTTGATCCTAAGTTTATGAGATGGAGGAAATTATACTGACCAGATTTGCTCAAGAGAGCACTGTAGATTTTTGGAAGAACTCTGATGACGACAAGCTCATTTGGGATAGAAGTTGAGAAGTCAAGGGGTCTGAGGATGGACAAAACATCAGCAGAAGAAAGAAAAGGCATTTATTTGCTGATTACTCTGAAAAGGGAGGGAAGAAAGAGAGTAAGAGTGTGGTGGGTAGAGTCTGTGACATTTGTAGGGACAGAAAGCTGGTAATCACTTTCCTCTCAATCATGAGGGACAGAGCCAACATTTCTGTAATAAAAGACAGGTTAACAAGAGAACAGCATAACAGATTTATTTAATTATACTTTTACATGACATGGGAGACTTCAGAATGCAGACCCAAAGATATAGAGAGAAACTTTTTTTGGACAGAGCCAACATTTCTGTAATAAAAGACAGGTTAACAAGAGAACAGCATAACAGATTTATTTAATTATACTTTTACATGACATGGGAGACTTCAGAATGCAGACCCAAAGATATAGAGAGAAACTTTTTTT